>JAVQJG010174232.1:0-14863 GCA_036024015.1 Craterocephalus amniculus
TTTTTTTTTAGCTTTTGTGTGACGCTTTTTCTTGGCTAAGGGGTTTAACTTTCATAATTTGACTCCGGATCACTAAGGGAACGCTATTACTGGCTGATCGGAGTCTGGACGTTGCAAAAATTAACCAGGCAGATGCTAAAAAAACTATCCGCTTTTGTAAACTAAAATGCCCTGAACTCGTACATATGCGCAATCAATGGGTCATTAATTGTAATGAAATTACCCCTTTTACCACATACTACGTAGAAAACCATTTTTCTTAGAAAAGATTAAAATAATATCAGGTATAGTTCCTTTAAGTAAATAGATATTTTGGACCGCTGTTTACCTTCTGCTGTAGTTTATGCTACAGTAGATGCGATGCTGAGTTTTGTAAAGTTTACACATTGTCCTTTACTTCCCAATTAAAGCTAATGTACTACTCTGAAGTACTACTACATAGTTAAAGGTTAGAATCTCACACAGGACAGGGTCAAATTAAATTAAATCTTTTTATTTAAGAGGCTAAAAAATCTGCTGCATATATGTTAACACTAGAGAGATAAACAAATGCAAGCATCCTCTTCATCACAGTAACAAAAATGTTGGATTCATTTAAGGAAGTCTGTGCTTACTCTTGGTGTAAAAGGCTGAAAAAATGTTCTTATTCAGGCAAGCTGTCATTTTTTAAGCAACAAAAAGCCCAAATTATCCTAATCATTTTGACTATTTACAATATCCACTCCAGATTTCTTACCTTTTTAAAACTTTTTCACATAGTGAGCAGTGATGACATCTGCTGAGGCTGATTGAGGCAGACTGCTGCTGCGGCTTTGCTGTGTGATTAAGATTGTGGTCATTATTTAAAATTTGGTGTAACACAGATAAGTTGCAGCAGTTGTGTTGGCTGCGCTTATTGTACTTGCTGAGTTACGAACCGGAGCTTTTCTTAACTCCTGCTGTGCGTGGTAATGCATCTGTCCTGGAAAGACCAAGTGTTGTGAGGTCATGCAGAAGAAATGAAGACTATGACCTTGCAGGGTATTCATGGTTGTGATATACTAAGTTTTAAATCCTAAGTTTTTCCTAATTTTATCCACAATCACTGGTTTTAACCTTGACTTTATGAATTTATGAATTTATCATAGGATCGGGAAAAAAATCCACTTTGTAGCAATCTGCTTTGGTCTGCGTCCTTCTGCATCACTTTATCTGGTGTTCAACAGGCTGGGCTCTAAAAAAGCCAGGTTATGTTTTTAGTTTCTTTAGAAGCTGAGAAACGCTTTCAGTGGACGGTTTAAAGTTTTCTTCAGGTTTTTAGAAGTCTTTTAATAAAAGAAGCCTTGGATCAAAATATGTAAAGAGTGGCGTCTGGAAACTAAAACAAAAGAAATGCATTTACAACCACTTTAAAGTGGTGATGTTTGGGGGAAAATGAGTTGTGTTATATAACTTGGGTGGAATAGGATTCAGTCACAATGATTGAAACGTACTGTCTTATTGGTGCCATTTGCTGAAAATACTTCAGATGAGGGAGAAATTGAATAACAGTGCAATTAACCAGTTCTGGATTTAATCTAGTGGAAAAACTTTCTTGGTCTTCGGGTTATTTATTTCACTCTGCTTAAGCACAAATGTTTTTGTTATAATTCAAGCTCCTTGGAGATGTGAAGACAAAAGAAACGACGCCAAAATGAGATATTGATCTGCCCTCGGATTTTGCCAGAGCTTTTACTGTATTATTGTCAGTGGAAAACCAGTGGTTCAGAAAAGGATCTGGCTGAAGAGCAAAGAAAGGCTGGGGCTGGAAGACATGCAGACTCTTACATCTAACTGAGTCATTGCTTGAAGTGGGAGCAGATCAGTCTGCTGATGTGCAGTGAAAATAAAGATGAGCTGAGGTTTATGTGGTCTTGTTTGACATTTGTAAGTTGTGTAATAAAAAACAGTCTGAGGGTGCTGGTTCAGGCACATTGGTCATGCTGCATAGTTCTCTGAATCCAATTAGGAGTCGGAGGGGCCCAAATGGCTGTTTTTATGTGTTTTCTGTGCTGGCTGGCCTGCTGTTGGGTGTGGTGTGGCCTGCAGCGAGGTGAAGCTAAGCGCACAAACACATTCCTCCGCAAAATCCCACTCTGGTTTCAGGGCTTCCAGCAGATTTGTGCCACCGCCTGACAATCTGCTTGGTCATACTTGGTTCAGCTCTCTTGTGCACACCTACTGACTTATCCCCCTCCTGTTACCCACAGTGGTAGCCCATGTCGTACCCCGACATCACCCTTCTGCTGCTGTTCCTCATCTCCAGCCTTCGTTTTATTGTTTCCAATCTGTGTTGGATGTTTTTTTATTTTTTCCCTTTGCTTTTTCGCTTTATACTGACGCAATGTCGCATTAACATTCTTCATAAAATATTCAAGCGGCAGCCTTTTTAATGTCATTACAACAGCCTTACATCTGTACCATCTAGTTTTTGCAGCTTGCCTTTGTCCTTTTTGCGGATAAACCCGTCTCCATGTGTGCAATTTGTTCCGAGGTGTTCTTTTCTTTTGTATGTTGTTTTTGTGAGCCTTTTCCTCTGATGTCTGCAGCTAGGAGCTACTAATGTTTCTCTTTTGTCTTTCTGTGCAGTAACAGGCCTCGGCGTTGGCATTGTCTTCTCTGTCCTTCTCTTTAAACGTAAGTATTATTGACAAAAATGTTTTCGGTACTGGCGTCTTTTAACAACATCTTAGAATAATGATTTTTCTCCACCAGGTCGCACGTGGCCTGTGTCACTCGGTTCAGGCTTAGGGTTGGGAATGGGATACAGCAACTGCCAGCATGACTTCAGATCACCGTATCTGATTCATGGCCGCATGGTCAAGGTGAGTACATGTTGGAAAATGAGTTGTTTTTACGAGGTTTTATGACACACGACCACGTCACGCTAAGTGATTTCTCTGTGCAACTTTTCAGGACCAGTAATGAAGGACTGAAGATGGTGATGAGTTTCTCATCTGTTGTTGTGTTTGCCGTTGTTTTGCTGCTCATCAATCTGCTGGCACTGCCACCCGTGTAAATCAAAGGGTGATAAATGTATATTTAATAAAGTCACTGTGGAAAGCTCTTTCTCTTTCTCTGTTTTTCTGTGAAAGTTTGGGAAGAATGAAATGTGGTTTAAGGGTGGGAGGTAATTCTCCGTGTTAATGAGCTGGGAGACTCGAACTCCTGCTGTTTTGGAATGAGGGCCAGGTTCAGCATCTGCAGCCCTTCCAGAGTGGGAGTATAAAAAGTTGTACTGAATGATGGAATAAAGACATGCAGTCGGAAGAGAAACAAAGCAAGTGTTGAGAGAGCTTTTAAAGAAAGAAAGAAGGCTGGGCCGCCTTTCATTCGTATGACATGAACTTGTGTACGCTGCATCATCCGCTGAGTTTCTTATCTATAGATGTTGGCGTCTCGGCATGCTGAGGATATGGATGGCAGATTTCTTAAAACAAATCAAGACAAGACATAAACCCACCCAGATTTTTATTTAGAATAGCCCAAACATAGTAAAGCGTGCATTGTGTTCATGTTTTAGACTGAGAGAGTAATACAAGCATCTGCTGTGACCGTGACGGCTGCCATCGCAGGAAGCTGGAAAGCATGCATCTACATATCTGCAGAAATCCCTCACATTCTGCATTTGTTAGACAAGATAGTTTGGAATGTGATGATCAGCCTGCTAGGTGGATTGTGTGAGATTGCGCACACGTTTATCCAGCCCCCTGGTGGAGCAGAATCCGTGGAATGCAGAGAAAAGCTTTTTCTGGACATGAGCTGGGTCTTATTGCTAACAGGTGAGTTCTGCACTTTGCACGTCTGAGCATAACACATGTTGAACACTTCCACATCAAAGACGCAGCCGCATGCGCCCTCTCTATTACACAGACACTCCCATTTTCCCTTTTCATCAGTCACAGTTATTCTCAGTAATGTAAGCACATACATTCCTACACACAATAGAGGCCAACTTGTTCCAATGTGTTCAAAGGCCCGTTTCTCCAGCGCCGATGTGCTGGGATGTATCAAGCACAGAGTAGCCCTGTCAGAAATTAAGCCGCGTCACTCGTCCCCAGTCCATTAAAATATTTGTTTGCAAGTGAAGCGTGAAAAGCGATAGGGGTGCTCGTGGACATGAGCCAGGCTGAACACCTGTGAGCAAAGGTGTGCTGGTCTTTAGGAGAGCAGGAATGAGATGTGACTGCTGCTCTGCAACCCAGAGACTGTGCCTGTCTGAGAGTTGCCCATGATAAATAAAATACAGCATCTAAGAAGAGCAAAGTTTGCCAAGTCAGATCTCTAATATCTTAAAAACAAACTTAAATCAATGAAAAAACCCTGGGCTCAAAGATCGTACGGGAGCCTGGAACTCCAACTAAGAATGATTAAGGAGCTCCTGCTGCATGAAAACGGATTACATTTTGGTGTGAATTGGCACGAGAGCCACGCTGAAGAACAGGAACGGCCGTGATCTGTGTGTGTGCAGCTGCAAGACTCCAGCTTAGTGATGCTCTTCACTGTGTTGCTCAATCCCAATCAGCCTGAAGCTACCAGAGGTGATTAAGTTAAATAAACTGGCTCTGTACTTAGGAGCAGTTATGTTGCATGTGCTTTTTTCATTTTTTGCAACTACGTAGTTTTTGGGAGGAAATATTTTTGATCTGTGCTGAACCAGATCCTTTTAATCTAGTTTTACATCATTTACATTGCATCTGGAACATTAGCTAAGTAAATAAACTGCATTGTTGCATGGAAATTATATGAAACTATTATCCTTGGCAACACATTTTACAGTTTACTCATAGTTGTGATCGTGGAGGATTCCTCTTTTTAAATACAGTAGGCCTACACAAGTTATGCAGGAAAACATGAATTCATTTTATCCAAAGTATGAGCAGGTAAAACTTCGACTTAAAATGTGGTTGATTGGAAGTATAAATCAGAAAAGCTCTTTATCGCGTACAACTCGTGGGAAAGTAAGTAAGATGTGGGACTCATAATGGCATCAACGTTGAGTGATAGCCACTTTCCTTTAAAATCCACATACTTCACCGGTGAATACTGCTGCGTGCTGCTATCAGGCTTTCTGACTCAGAAAAGAAATAGATATTTATAGTTATAGTAAACTTGGGAATCATATTTAAAAAACCCCAAAGGTGGGCTTATTATTTCCTGCACCCTCATTTAAATCAAATTTGAAGGAGGTTCGCTAAGGTCAGCCAAACAAACTCAATTCCTCTCAGCAACACACATGCGTATGGGTCTTTCTGCGGTTTTACTCCAGACCTCACATAAATCAATTTGTCATGAGCTTCTGTTTATTAACCAGCTATTCAAGTCATTTCAACATCCCAAAGTTGCTTTTAATGTTTCTGTTGAGTAGAAGGGGTTTAAGGAATAAGGGAACAGAGCAGATTCACATCTGTTTTCCAGTTGTGCATCATTATTATACTGTGTTGTTAATGTTTCAATTGTAAAATCTAAAAGCACATGTTATCAAAGCAATGCCAGATGTGTGTGGATGGCTGCAAACATGCTCTCTGTGTTTAATCTAGTTATATTTGCATATTTGTACAGTAAATATGAGCGCTCCTCTTTAGGGAAACATTTGAAACCTTTCCAGCAGTTTCCCTCCCTCCCAGTTTTGTTTCGCACAGAAACGGCGCAGCAGGACGCCTGTCTGAGGGCTCAACCGCGCCTAACCCTTGCATGAGAGTTTTACAACAAAAGACAACAACTTGGAAAGTGTTTTTCAGTGGAGTTGCAGGGGGAATTTAACACTGGACGGGAAGAGAACAAAGGGGAGGGACGGTCTGCGTTGATGGACTTGGAGATGAGATAGTGTTCTGCCCTATCTCTCCATCCTTCCCCCCTTTCGTCAAACATACGCTTCTCTCTCTTTTCTGGATGATGTAGGATAAATGTTTGATGATATACTAAGCTCGGACTTTCTTCGCACATTTTTTGCGTTTTTTCTGCTATCAACTCACGTGTGACACCCGACGACGACCCCGCATCCTCGGCCAGGTTTCGGCGCGGCGGCTTGGCTCAGCTGGACGTTGCGCAGAGATCAAACCGGCTGTTCCGCAGCGATGATGAGCAGCGGTAAGTGCCTCAACTACCCCGCGGCCTCTGCCGGGGCCACTTACTCAGGTAAAGTATCTAATTACGTAGAAAAGTAGCGTCATTGCCACGCGCTTTTTAACCGCCATCCCATAGTTTAGCTGGTAAATGTTACACTTGTTGGAAGTGACGGCTTCTGTTCCCAAACGCAGGTCAACCGTCTGACGCCGAAATTTCAACTCAGCTACATCTGTCCCAGTAAGACGGCTCTGGTTCAAGTGTTATTAAGAAAGAAAGGAGAAAAAGATTTAGGACACTTTTTTTTTTCTTTAGCTCATAGGCTTTGAACGTTCAAACATAAATAAATATGGGCGAATAAACTCCCCCTTTCTAAAATCTGAACTATTTGCCAGGAGTGATCAAGGCTAATGGAGCTGTTTAGAGGCAGTGTTTCTGTAGCCTTACGGTAAAAAGAAGTTGTCCAAGAAAAGCTGTTGAGCAGAGGTAGATTACCCTAAGCGCCTACAGGAGCATAAATCCAGGGGCCACCGAGTTAGTGGCCCTCTGATTACTTATCTTATCTCAGGAAGATATAACAGCCACAGATTATTACATAAATATAGGCCTTATATGTAAAGACTGCCTTGATGATTCTTATTCATTCAATTTTACTTTGTTTACTATTTGATTAAAGTGGCCAATATATGCATAAATGTAAATCAATTGTCAAACACTGGGCACAGATATGCACAGAAAGGTACAGAGATGCTACTTGACCATAAAATACAAAAAGCTCAGATTTACAAAGGGCTGAAAACTGGCATTAGGCGCGTATAGGGCACTAAATGTTCCCTAATCAGACAGAAAAACTAACTAGACATGCTATCAATTGCATGTAAGCATTCAAAACAGAGTACAAATTGATGAAATCAAGTGAGGGGTGGGAGATGCATGATGTGTGTGTTTATTAGTGAATGTTATTGAGCTTATGATCAGGTGGGTCTTTTTAAAAATGGTTCGCTCTATGTTTTTATGTGAAGCATTTATAAAGCACTTTTATTGAATGAAAAGTGCTTTATAAATTCATGAATTTGACTTTGAAATTGGGACAAAAATTGACCACTACATTAATAGGAAAATATTTTCAATATTACATTCTTGGTGATGCAAATCGTCTGCAGTCGACTTCGGCATCGTTAGCAATTTTGTTAAAGGCTTGAAAAATGAGTTTTCCTAAATTAAAGAAATATTTGTGATTGTTCTTCAGATTTTCATTCAAGCATCAGTAGGCTACAAAAGAAGCAAAAGGTTTGCACAAGACAGAGTGATACAATGCAGAACATTGTACAGTATATGTCTGAATTACAATTATGTGTTAATGTGTTAATTACCATAATGAAGCTGGATATTATTTTCCCTACTTTATTTGATTTGTCTGCTGTTCGGCTAATTTCCTTAGGAACAACAAATCTTTAATGTCCACTTGTGGCTACCTAATTTATATGAAAGTATAAAACCAAAACTGCAAAGTAACTATTTACTTCAATGTTGAAATAAATGTACACCCTGAGTTAAAAGCTTAGACCCATCTGTCAGTTAGCTTTGAACAAGAAGATGTGCGCGAACGTTTGACTAGCATTTTGCAGCTTTGTTCAATATTTGACTCTTGTATAAAGTAGCTGAGAAGTTAAGTATAAGTAATTAAAAAGTTAACTTAAAAAGTACTGGAATAAATGCAGTAATTATTCTCACTAATTGTTTCAGTTCCAATCTTTATTTTCGCTAAGATGAGTGGGGAAACTTTTAAATGTCTCTGTCCAGGAGCGTGTTTTTTCATGTCCAACCACGGCAATAAATGACCAATTTCACATGAGGATCCACAGGATACTTTGTCTTCAGGTTACTCGTCAAGAGACACTAAACATTTTTGCTTCTGTGAGCGAGTTCCAAGCCTAAAGTCTATTAGTCTGTCAAAAAACAAAGTATTATTTGAGACACTTCCTTTTTTCCAGCACATCCTCATACTTCCTGTGCGTCTCAAGTCTGTGTACATAATAGCTGAAAATAATTGAGTTTCTTTTTGGATTGTGTCAGTCAGAGGCAAAGGGATGTGCTGGAAAGTCTGGCAAACAGCGCATGTGGGTGACCAGCAGACACTTTTTATAAGCAGCAGGAGAAAAGACTTTTGTAGGTTGTAAATGACGTTGTTGGTTGAGGCATTTTTAAAGAAGAGGGGTGAAACGGAGCAGAAGAACAGCCACAGAGCCGAGATTTGCTTCCCTCACTCATTGTATTATCAGTTTTGGGTTATGTGGACCACCGGTAATGTTCTCTCTGTGCAATATTTAAAAATTATTATCATTCAAATGAGCCAACTTTGCCAGCTTGATCAAATCTGCTGTGCAGGTCTGATTTCATGCTGGTGATCACCAGGAAGTTGTCAGTTCACTACAGCAGGAATATGTAAAGTTCAAGTTTCACATTCCCGGAAAAGCAGGCAGAAATCATGTGACGTTTCTCTCTAACAAAGTTAACTGAGCAGTAATACGCTGTGGTTTTCTGCTCCTTTAGGTGCAGTCATGTGGCAGAGGATTCAGATTTGCTGCGCACTGTTTGCACTGTATTCAGCGGCACCGCCTGCACACATCAACCGCCTGGCGTTGTTCCCTGACAAGAGCGCCTGGTGCGAAGCCAAGAACATCACACAGATAGTTGGGCACACAGGATGTCAGCCTCGCTCTATTCAAAACAGGTCAGGATGAAGGCCCTCTCTGTCTCTCCCTCTCTGACAATCATTCTGTGCAGCTGGAAAAATGAATGATGTATACACACATCATGTTATCAAGACCTTACATATTCTCAGACTCATGTCTCGGCCATTTTTAAGGAGCATATTAAGGTTGGTACTGACTGCATGTCAAACAAAATACAGATACTTTCCAGAGATTTAGCATGTTACACAGTAATTAATCAGTCACAGATGCATAGTTTCTGTCTGTTCACTTTCTAATTTTATCCTTGCTTTACACTTTTTAAACTATAAGCCAACTCCTATGAAAAAGTTATTATTGAAAGTATGAAAATATCACCTCTGGTTGTTGACTGAATATCAGATACCCCTTTGAATGAAACAAAGTTCAATCTCCAGGAAATGGGGATCCAGCATAGGGCGCTCTGTTTTCAAACTGACCTTTTCCATGCCCTGGTAACCCTTCAGTAAAAGAAGCTATTTACATTTGATCTGTTGCTATGTGGAAAAAGCTAGTGAAGAAAGGCTTTCTAAGAGGAGAAGTGTGACAAGAAACAAAGAGAGAAGTTATTTCTGGACATATTTTGGATTATATACCATCAATATGATTGTAAAGGATTTTAAAAAAAGACAGACTACATTTTCGAACAAAAAAGCTGTCTGTGCGTCTTCAGCTCAGGTCATGACGCATGCCAAAAACATAGTCATACTCCTATTATGTTCTACTATAAGCCCCCACAGCAGCAGCACCTGAATCTGCAACATGCTACAACCTGCTGGCCCACGTCACTTTTCTGTCATAATACAAGCTTTGTAGCTTGGAAAAAAAAAAAAGAATTTTCAATTTCCTCCAAGTGCAGTGCAGCCTGGTTCCTGTCGCATCAACAAATATGACATCCTACCAAATATGGCATCCTCTAACCCTAACCCTAACTCTATCACTGATCAAAACAGACATATTTCAACCTAATAATTAAAATCTGAGCTCTAAAACTGGGTAAATTCCCCACAGCACGTGATTTTTTTGGTCAGATATGGGCTGTTTAGGTCTGGAGGAAATATGGCCACTGATCCCTCCTGTCCATTTACTACTGTGCATGTCACATGAAGGCATTTCTGTGCCCATCTCTACCACTACATTTAAGAAATTCTTCCACTCTTCCTTTAAAGATTTATCTTGAAAACTTTTGTATTTTAAAGAAGCACCTGTGAACTTTGGGAGATTTTTTCTGTGAGGCACCCCTCAACAACAGCTGATCCGGCATTTTGCATCTTTACTGTACTCTGAGCTCTCTCCAGTCAGCAGAAGGCAGCCTGATGCTTGTGTTATATCTAACTCTGTATTTTTCCCATTTTCTTTTCCTCCCTTCCTCTGATGATGTCCAGTGTGTTAATATCGAAGTGCTGGTATGTGACGTGGTGTGTAAAGCAAAGCTCAGCTGTAAAATGAAGCAGCACCTTGGAAGAAAAAGTCATGAAATGTGGTTTCTCAGCCTTGGGATGGTACTGTGCAAGGACAGCTTTTGGAATATAGATTATAAATGTCAGTGTGGCATCAAAGCCAGTGAGAAACTAGGGCTGTCCCGATCCGATACCAGTATCGGGTATCGGTGCCGATACCAACAAAAAAACAGGGATCGGAAAGTATCGGCCTGCATTGAAATATGCCGATACTATTGCCGATACCAGGTGATCAAGATTTTCTATCCAGCCCTTTTACCTCAGCACCCTGTACGAGATCTCCCTAGTTCATTTTCTCCAGGGTTTCCTCAGGTTGTTTTTTCTTACAGCAGAAATGTGAAATGTGCTGTTTGTTACACAAAGTCTTTACATTTGTTCTAAATTAACTAATTGGTTAATAATTAATGACTCAGTTTGTCTCACACCTTCTGTTGTGGACTTTATCAGTTACAACTTAAGTTTTTAGGTGAGGTTTGACACAATATTTTGCTCATAACAAAATGTAAGTATCGGTATCGGGTATCGGCCGATACTCAACCCTCTGTATCGGTATCGGAAGTGAAAAAGTGGTATCGGTACAGCCCTATCAGGAACACACATTTTCAAGGTCAGAAAGTAACATGGAGCTACTTTAAAACAGGCTATGGTTTTATTTTTAATCAAGAATATTTGCATATCAGTAATTATTTAGAGAAAGACGGTTTTTTCATGGCTTCAAGTTCAATAATTATGTCCTTGTATATATTTCTCAGTTTATTTTTTGATTTTCCACTCCCGTTTATTAGATTGTAATTTACTGGCATCGTAAGGGCTTACTGAAATGCTTAAAACCTACAGTACAAACTTTTCATATGTCCCAAATTTGTTTTTGTGATAGTTTTAAAAAGATGCCAAATTGTTGTATTTCCCCCCCCTTAAGCAGTTTACAGTGGTCCGTTCCTTCTCAGTTCAATTACCTGTGGCTAAGATGCAGGTCAGATCCTCTTACAAACTAGTTTCAAAGCAGGAAATGTTACTGAAACTTCTTTAATACGTATCGAGCAACATGTGTTTGTAATTTTCAAGCCCCTGTTTCAGACAAAAAAACACCAAAACCCTGCAGACCAAGTTCATCTGTCCCCATAGGCAACACAATAAGTATACAGCATTCCTAAGAGGACTTTTTCAGCCCCTAAATCTGCTCTCTCAGATTAGCAGAAATTGTAGATCTGACCCTTCCACTGCTGTAATCTGATAAATAATTTGATTATAGCTGTAATATCTAGGATTTCCCAAAGAACATGAAGTAAATTGAAAATACTGAGGTGGTGATGTTTAGGAATGAAATAAGTTCATATGAAATATTCAGTGTTTTTCAGGGTTTTGGACTCATTTTTATTATTGATCACAAATTTGTTCACGATTCTCCATTCAAAATCCTAATTTTGTAACTTTTTGCTTGACACCTCCAGGCGACCTCAGACCTGCTAAATCAGTTCACATATCAGAGTCTGTTTTTCTGTGCAGCTCTTGTTCACACAGCCTGGTCATGCAGTGGAATCGAGCACATATTATCTGTACGCAGGCTCATATGAAATCACACACTCTTTTCCCCGTCGCAGAGCTTGTCTGGGCCAGTGCTTCAGCTACAGCGTTCCCAACACCTTTCCACAGTCAACTGAATCTCTGGTGCACTGTGACTCCTGCATGCCTGCCCAGACACAGTGGGAAGTGGTAAGAGTTATAGCACATTAGCTCATGTAGCAAGCACACACCAACACTGACTTGTCAAACCAATACACAAACCACACGCTCCACACATGAAAGACCGCAAGGATTTACAGTTCACAACCAAAACAGAAAGCAGAAGAAAGTAAAAACATAATAGATTCCAGAAGGTGGAATAAAAGCCGGAGTTTTTTTTTTCCCTATTTCACTCTTTTAAAGTGAATTGTCTCTCTTAGCCTGAAAGGAATTCACTCTTGCGAAAACAAAGGATTTGTGGTGAGGCTATGTAGTTTGGAAAGCTGCCAGGTACACAAGGCAGGCTGGACCACAGGTGAGGTCACCTCAGGTTTCAGTGGAAAATATTGTATCCCTCAGAGCTGTTACCAGATATTTTGAGTGATTTTCTTTCTTGGTGTGTTGCACACGATAGGCAGGAGAAAGTGCGTTTTCACATCCTCACTTTACTCCTAATTATCTGGAAATGGATGTGTCTGCTTACAGATATGATTGTTGTTTCAAGACTTTAAACTAATTCAGTTTGAAGGCAAACAAAGTTCGCTCTCACGAAACATGATACGTCTCCCTGCTGCTCTGGCTTTTGGTGAAATTGCAGAATGATCATTTTCAGTGGGTAATAGAAACAGAGAAATGGGAAATTGTGTGAGGTCTGGAGAGCCGGCTGAGCTTTTGAAACACCTAGGTTTACTGGGCGTTTGTATGTTTTCTGCTTTCTTTTAATCAAGACTTTTCCCAGTCTTTTTTTTGTCCTGCTGAGTGCACAAATAATTTAGAATGAAAAATACAACAATAAGCAAATAAAAAGAGAACATCTGCTGGTTATCATATATACCAACACACTGACAGAACATGGAGATTTCAAAACAACACAAATACATAGGAGTAATGAGTCAGAATGTCCCAAGTCTAATCAACTCTGAGGCTGCATAGTTATATTTACATGCATGTGTTTACATGTCTGCCCAGGTGACTCTGGATTGCCCAGGCAGTGAAGAGTCTCCTCGGGTGGATAAGCTGGTGGAGAGGATCTTCCACTGCAGCTGCCAGTCGTGCAGTAAGGACGGCGCCCAGGAGGGGGCGGTGATGCAGCTGTATCCCGCAGACAACACCCTGGATTCGTCTCCGTCTTTAGCCGACGCGCTTAGCGGAGTCCAGTCCCACCCTCTGACCCATTCAGATACCCACTCAAATAAGCACGTCCAACTACACACAGACCATCACACTCTACCACATACATCAGATGGGGGGTAGGGCCGACACGTTTCTGTCCAAATATTTGACTTTGCTCATCTCTGCTGCCCTCTCTGCTCTCCTCCACACTGCATCCGCTGCACCTGTCTGTAATATTGTAAAGCACTTTGAAGAAATGACTTCACTCCATGTTAAAATCTTTCTTTAAAGGTACACACACACACACTTACACAGAGTCAGAATGCACTCAGTTGCATTTAATGTATACAAATCACCCTTGTGTGCTTATTAACACATCTGTATGTGTGCTTTTTTGCCACCAGACATGACTATAGTATGTGAATAAACTGTAGTCTTTTAATCCGCTTTGATGCAATAAACTCTGTGGTTGGGATCGCTGTCTCTGGTGTCGTGTTCATACACATGGAAGTCAAATGAAAGGAGAGTCAGTGAAAAGTTTGTTTCTGTGTTGTCTGAAAGACTTGACGACAGTTTCCTCTGAAGAACAAAGCTTTAACTGTGCTGTCTGCCGCATGGCCCGGATCTTTTTCATCGATAAATCCCAGCCATGAACAGAGATTTAATAGATGCTGCTGAATTATAGAAAGAATTCCTGCTGTTTGCTGCTTCACTGGTGTCAATCTGATCTGGCTCTAACAGAGAAAGTTGTCATCTCGATAACTTCATTTGTTTATCGCTTTTACATATGGCCATTTAAAGAAAAAAGTGGAGTCAAAAGTATAGGTTTAATTTTTCTCTGTCTACTTTTTTACATTGATTTATTCTCTTCATTTATACTAAATATACATGAAAATTGCAGAAAATACCATCTATTTGCGGATCAGGGTAAGTCATTATCCTCTCATCTTTGAAACCTTTGCTTATAACTAAAACAATGATGTAATCTGATTACATAGTGATGTGGCATAGTCCTACCATCATGAACATCTTGAATGTTGTCGCTGTTTTTTGTGGGTTTAAAAAAACAAAACAACTCCTTCCTATCTTAAAGAAAATGTCGTCCAGGAATTGGCTGCCAGTCTATTACTTTTCTTTTTTCCGTCTTTAGCCTATCAATGACCATCTAGCTGTTTTTTGATAAGATTTTATATGAATGCCCCTCCACCATACTGTGTTCTGATTTAATATGGTGAAAAATAGTGATGCAACCAAAGGTCAGTCCACCTGCATTATCAAGAGTCAATCTCCCTTCATCCACCCATATAAGCCTTAAAAAACAACCTTTATATGTTGCTGATGCACCTTGTAATGCTTTAACATATAAATGTGATTTATTTGTAGTGGAGTTTAACTCATCTTGACCATGTCAGTGTCTTTGAGCACTTGACAAATTGGACTCGTGGAAGCTCCAGGTAGGTTGCAGCTCTGGATTTATGATAAAAGGTTGCTTTAGACTTTATTTTCTTTCATCAAAGATGAAATGATGTTATTCTATGTTGTTATTCTAACAGAATATGCTGAAAGTGGAGGGTGGTGTTTAATATGTTCCTTTTTCTGTGAACATAGATTAGACAGACAGACAGACAGACAGACAGACAGACAGACAGACAGATAGACAGATAGACAGATAGACAGATAGATAGATAGATAGATAGATAGATAGATAGATAGACAGATAGATAGATAGATAGATAGATAGATAGATAGATA
>JAVQJG010174249.1:0-12271 GCA_036024015.1 Craterocephalus amniculus
TGGAAAAACGGATAAACGATGGTTTTTCCGTTCTTTTGTTTTTGACTTGAAACGAAAAAATGAACTGCCTGAATATACACGGACCATTTCATTACTGTCATTTTGCTGACGCTTTTATCCAAAGCAACTTACAATTGAGTTTTTACCAGCGGTGCCATCACTGGAGGCAATGAGGGTAAGGTGTCTTGCCCAAGGACATGACAGGGGACTGAGGTGGGAGTGCCAGGATTCAAACATCCCTTTGAATCACCATTCACATCACTGATTGACCTGCCCTACCACCTGAGCCACCTGTCCCCATTTACAGAAATCCTGAATCCTGTTTTTGTAATCTCAGAGTATCACGACTATCACGTTAAAATACATCTATATAAAAAGTGAAATAACATCAGATCATTTCACTTGTTCTATCTATATAGCGACTTATTTGTTGGCCAGGCAGTGACTTCATGCTGATCTTATCTGATGTACGTTTGCTTTAGTCAGTCAGTTGCATGAGTCATTTTCAACATTATGTTAGCAGCTCGGTGAAATAAAATGTTGACTGTCTGTTTTTAACTTTGTCGCACAGGATGGCACACTGTTAAAGATATTGAGTGAATCTGAAGTTAGGCTAAAACTCTCTGAGTTAACTCCACCAGGGGTTCTGGTGGTGTGTGAAACTAAAAAGTGAAGATAGATGTTCTGGTGTCTTTTTATCCATTACAGATAATTCAATTAATGATTATGATTAGCTCTGTATGATGGATGAGTTGGGTTAAAGCCTGGTGGGAACATTCCTTGACAGGACATGGTTGACTATCCTATTTAATCAGCTTTTTCAAAAAAGCGCTGAAATTTAGTCATCTTATGTGTCAAACTGTTACCGACACATCACACTTTTCCCAGTCTGATTGTTCAGGTCACTCACTGGATTCTCAATCGATCCATCTAAATAACATCATACATGTCAGAGTCACCACTGAGAATCAGCATGACGGACTCTCTGAAGCAATAAACCACATGTAACATACAAACACTATTGCAAGCACGTCCCAGGAATGTAACGCAGGGGAAGAACAATGTGAGGCATTTGTGGAGGAACACGCCGTGGCAGCGGTCCAACAGCCAAACAAGCACTTCCTGCTGCATGTATCTTCAATGGGAGGAAGGAACCACAACCCTTACCCTCAGGGGTCCGGCGCGTTTAGAATGACAGATACAGAGATAGATTGTGATTTATACCGACTACTCTTCTACTCTTTAACCATGTTAAGTCTCATTTCCTTTCACAAACATTTCGGTGTATGGGGTTAACAGTGATGGAAGCACCCATCTGAATCAGAGTGTAAAGAGAACATGAAGCTGACATCACACTATGCTGAATTTAGGGCAATGCCAGGAACATACAATCGTAATTACTGGGTGCATGCAAACAAACGGCAGAGAATAATCAGAAGCTATTACAGACAACGGCGACAACATTAACTATATTGCCAAAAGGTTTTAGACATTTGCCTTTAATTACATCCCATTCTTTATCCGTATGGTTCAATATGGAGTTGGCCCACCCGTCACAGCTATAACAGCTTATACTCTGCTGGGAAGGCTCTCCATAAGGTTAAGGAGTGTATTTATGGGAATTTTTTTACCAGATAATTTGTTTTCAGCTAAATTCATGAAGGAAGATCCTTGGCTAGTATTTTGGCATTTAACAACACAGTTGTGTAATTATGAGACTTTGCCATTAATGTGAATCCAAAACTGTGAATAACTGAATACTGAGGCTGTTGAACAATAATATGTTAACTCAGCAATTCAGTGTTTGATTGGATTTGTGTTACAAATTATTGATGTTTCCATGTTTGACATTGTCAGTTTGGATTGAAACTACTTTGACATGTTGAGGACAAAACTGAAAATCTTTAGGCAAAGTCCAAGTCTCACTGCAAACACTGTGAATGAAGCCCCCAGCTCTTGTTTTAAGTTGAGTGGAGGCATAAAAACTGTCCATCCTGAGCTGTGATTCATCCCTTGGCCACCCTTCTTCACATCAGCTGCAGCATGTGTGTGAAATGCTTCAAACATATAGTTCAGTCAGAGGGAAGAAGAAACCCTAATCTGTTGTAATAACACTTTAACTTAGGAAGAATAAAGCTGAGACTACCTCACCACAGAGGTGTTCTGTGTCTGTTGGGCCTGTTCACCATGTGTTGGAGATGTTTCTGATTTGAGTTAAACACAGACAGGAAACCATATGTCTGAGCTCTCCAGTGTGGCTGGCCTTCACAACCACACACACACACACACACACACATGGAGGTCGAGACAGAGACCCAGTTATTCCTCTCAGCGCCCAGAACACAGCTGCACTATGACCACAATGAGGATTCCCCCGAAACATTGTTTACACGTCATTTAAATACTGTACTTCCATTTCCTGTTTACGAAGACAGAATTGTACATTCTTCCACTACCCCAGCAGCAACCAAATAAAAAAATCCTGTGTAAGTGTGAACTTTGCAAATAATTTATATGCAACAGTATACACAATTTCCACTGAAAATGTTCAAAGCAAGGTCAGAAAAAGTGTAGGAGTACGAACAGAGTGACATAAAGAACGTGCAGAGGATTGATGATTTACTATTATGAGTGACATAAATTACAGTGAAAGAAGAAGAAGGACAGCAGATGTTCTGCTCCAGTAACACGACTTTAAAGCTGATACCAGGCAAGCAATGACAGTTGTGTACACATTGTCCAGCTTATCGCTGCTTCTTTAACTGACTGTTGGCATAATTTGTATATTTGCATGTGAAAAGGAATACAACCCAAGATAAGGGAAAAGATACTTTTTCTCCATAAAGTATGAAGCTACTTTTCTATCAACAGATACATACTTGAGCTGCATGTTTTAATTTCACATAGAAATCCTACTGCTCCATGATGAAAGTACAGTGGTATTTACCTATAAGAATATACGACATTTACTGCCCATCTGTTTTAGGAAACTTACAACTTTTAAAAAAAGGTTTAATTGTCAGAAATTTTAAAAGTTCTTGGCAGGAATAAATACGCTTGTTATGTGTGGTGACACATCACAGATAAGGTAGGGGAAGTATTCATGACCGGTAGACCAAAACATTGATGGTTATGGTTGTTTTCCCCTTTGAGGCCTGTGCTTATTTTCTATGTCTAGAAAATAACGTAACCATAATGAAATAAGTATATTTTTTTAACTACAAATTATGTTTGAAAACTTTTGGATACACAGTAAAGGATATACTTGTGAGATTTTCTAAATATCAGTGTATGTTTTATCGGTGAAGAAGACATTAAATTGGCACGGTGCACAAATAAATAAAGTTTCAGGATGGCTGAAAAAAAATTTCAGAATGAATATGACTATCTCTTTGAAACAGAAGTAGCTTTAAACTTGTATCAGATCATCAACATGCGAACATTATCTCTGCCAAAGTTTAGACTGACAGAGCGAAGTATAACTAACTTATAGAAGTTTTAGTCCAGACATTTCAGAAGAGGGATCTGTTTGACACCATCAGGTTTTAAAAGGTTAATGTGATTTTAGTCTTTAGCCCTTTAAGGCTGAACAGCCATTATAAGAGCTAAACATATGATTAGTATAAATACGTACAAATCTAAATAAAATAAGAGTGCTCCTTCCGGGGACTCCCTCGTGCTGCTGGGGGACTTCAATGCTCACGTGGTCAATGAAAATAATACCTGGAGGGGCGTGATTGGGGACACCAGCCCCCCTGATCTGAACCCTAGTGGTGTTCTGTTGTTGGACTTCTGTGCTCGTCACTAATTGTCCATAATGAATACCTTGTTCAGACATAAGAGTGTCCTTATGTGCACCTGGCACCAGGACACTCTAGGCCGCAGTTCCATGATTGACTTTGTAGTGGTGTCATCGGATCTGCAGCCGCGTGTCCTGGACACTCAGGTGAAGAGAGGGGCGAAGCTGTCAACTGATCACAACCTGGTGGTGAGTTGGCTCAGATGACGAGAGTTGATGCCACACAGGCCTGGCAAACACAGACATGTGGTGAAGGTCTGGTGGGAAGGTTTGGCAGAGTTCCCTGTCAGAAGAAGTTTAAACTTCCACCTCCGGCAAAGCTTCAGTCATGTCCTGAGGGATGTGAGGAACATTGAGCCCAAGTAGGCTGTGTTCCGCGCCTCAATTGTTGAGGCGTCCAGCTGTGGCCGTAAAATCGTCGATGCCTGTCAAGGCGGCAATCCCTGAACTCGCTGGTGGACACCAGCAGTGAGGGATGCTGTTAAGCTGAAGGAGTCCTATCAGGCCTTCCTGGCCTGTGGGACTCCTGAGGCCGCTTACAGGTATCGGCAAGCTAAGCGGAGTGCGGCTTCGGCAAAACTTGGGCATGGGAGGAGTATGAAAAGAACATAGAGAACAACTTCTGTACGGCTTCAAGGAGGTTCTGGTCCACCATCCGGCAGCTCAGGAGGGGTAAGCAGTGCTCCGTCAACACTTTGTATAGTGGACTCCGCCAAGGTTGCCCTTTGTCACCGATTCTATTCATAACATTTATGGACAGATTTTCTAGGTGCAGCCCAGGTGTTGAGGGGATCTGGGTTGGTGACCTCAAGATTGGGTCTCTGCTTTTTGCAGATGATGTGGTTCTGTTGGCTTCATTGGGCCGTGATCTCCAGCCCTCGACCTCTTCGGGTCGGGGTGAGGTCCTGCCCCAAGTGGAGGAGTTCAAGTATCTCTGGTTCTTGTTTACGAGTGAGGGAAGGATGGAGCGGGAGATCGATAGGTGGATTGGTGTGGCGTCAGCAGTGATGCGGGCACTGCATCGGTCCGACGTGGTGAAGAGGAAGCTAAGCCAAAAGGCGAAGCTCTCGATTTACCGGATTATCTAAGTTCCTACCCTATGGTACCTGTGGTCACGAGCTCTGGGTAGTGACCGAAAGAACGAAATCACCAGTACAAGTGGCCAAAATGGGTTTCCTCCGCAGGGTCTCCGGGCTCTCCCTTAGAGATAGGGGGAAAAGCTTGGTCATCCGGGGGAGGCTCGAGGTAGAGCCACTGCTCCTCCGCATCGAGAGGAGCCAGATGAGGTGGCTCAGGCATCTGGTCAGTATGCCCCCTGGACAGGTCGCTGTGGAGGTGTTCCGGGCATGTCCATACCGAAAGGAGACCTTCGGGTAGGCCCAGGACATGATGGAGGGATTATATTTCTCAGCTGGCCTGGGAGCACCTTGGGATCCCCCCGGATGAGTTGGCCGATGTGGCTGTGGAGAGGGAAGTCTGGGCTTCCCTGCTTAGGCCGCTCCCCCCGCGACACGACCCGGCAGGAGAAGGATGGATGGAATAAAATAAATGTAAATATAATCTCTAATTCACAAAACAAGACAAAGTGTATTTCAGGGTAAAAATTAATGTTCAGAAATGATTTTGTTGCTGACTGGTGTCACTCGTGTGCATGTTGTCATAATTAGCATAGTGTTATTCTCTGTTGGGATAATTTTGGGGAAAGAAATATAACTTTTCTTCTATGTTAATTACAGTTTCCTCAAGCATATTAACAGAAACAGAAATGTTTGACAATGGGACAACATTCTCTGTGGTCTTTAGATAAAGATATCAAGAACATGACTAGGAACCTTCTTTTTGTGGAAAATTTCTTGACAGTTTCAAGTAGCTTCCTTAACTTTCTTTGACACATCAAATCAGTTACCGGCTCCTAAACAGAACTTAATCACAATCATGTTGTTGTCATTTGTATCAATATCATATTGTGATGACATAATTTACACCTCTAGTACACGAGAGTATATTGTTTTTATGTACTCACTGGGCTCAATGGGGGAGAAGATGAGTTTTTCATTACACACTTCATTTGAGCAGGAGCAGAAATGAGCCATCCCAGTTGTTGAATTTCTCTCTTTCATCACACATGTGGAGCTGTTGTAGTCATCCAGCATCACTCCGTACAGTGGGGTGAACGGATTGTGACACAGAGTCTCAATACTGAAGCCTGTTTCATTCTTTCTCCTGAAAGACAAAACAGAGGTGAGTATTGGAGAGATATTTTAACTGTTTATAATAAGGTTTATCCACTTGTGATGGACACTTTATCAAGTCAAATTGATGATTAACACAAATATCTAATCAGCCATAAATATGGCAGCAACTGTAGAAATGGTGAAGATGTCATCTGAGCATCATAACTAGGAAAAAAGAGCACAATATGGTTCCTCATTATTTTTTTCATAAGGCTTTTCAAATTTGTATAAAAAAGCAAATTACCCAAAAAATGTTTTTAAAGAATCAGAATTTAAATCAAATACGCACCCATAAATTTGTAAAAGAATCAACTCAAGAGAGAAGATTACTGTCCAATCCCTACACACCACTGTACCAAGAAGGCTAACAACCTCAGGTGTAACTTGGAGTCTCAGAAACTTTCTGTCCTGGCGCTACCAGATCTTACAGTAGACCAACAGATGTTACTGAACAGACTCAAAAGTACAGTGGGCCTCTATAGTACTCTTTTAAATCGGCTTTACTCCTCAAAGACTGAACATTTTTCATAGGCTTAGATACATTCTCCTCTAGAATCCATGAAATCAGGTGTGGGGTTCCCCAAAAGGTCAATGTGGACGTCATCAGGAGGCACAGCATTGATTTTCACAGCTATGCTGACGACACAAAGCTTTACATCACCATGTCTCCTGATGGCCTTGAGCTAGTCAACGCCCATTTAACTTTATTCTGACAAAGACAGGATTTTATCAACTTAAAAAACATCACCAAAGTCCGTCCATTTCTCTCTCTTGCCAGCACAGAGGTGCTGATGTATATTTTTATTTCTAGTAGTTTAGATCATGATAATGCTCTTCTCTCGTGTCTTCCTAAAAAGAGTATTACCTCTTTACAGTTACTTTAGAACTCCAGACAGTAAACCAGAATTTGAAACACATTACACAAGTTTTAAAGGATAAGTAATTTTCTTAACCTTATTTTTTAGTATTAAATACAGTCAGAGACTCACCCATACTATTTTTATAGAGCTCGGACCTGTTTTCGTGTAATTTAGATCCATCCGACAGCACTTTCTCTCATGCCATCAAAGTGAAAGGGGCCAAAAGTTGAACCCCCTAAATTAGCCATTATTTGCTGTGAAAGTCGCTCATTTAACCTACATTTTATAAATAACTGGTCAGTGTTAACCCCATGTCAGCTCAACTTCGCTGTCATGGTGATCTGCAGCTTTACAGGGGTAGGTAACTTTTGGTGATGTCATTGATAGCGACCGCAGAAGTGCACCTGAGCAGATCCGCTGCTGGGCTAGGAGCTACACGGCTATGACATAATGCACTTTATTGATTGAACCTATCATATAAATATGGAGCAAGATCTCGGAGGAACGTTTTCAATGCCTTGTTAAGAAAATTCTTGTTGATATGGGGGTAAAGGCGGGGTCCAACCCAGTAGTAGTGGACCATAAAGTGACCAGAGAATGTATTTATTTTTTAAATCAGATGAAAGGGATGAAGGCACGTCTTGTCTCCTAGGTACCTACCAGATAGAGACACAGACCTCAGTCTCGTTCAAGCAGATGGAGTTGATGAAGCAGTTGGTCATGCAGGTTCCTATACCGCTGCAGTCTGAAGTTTCCACATCACAGAACTTACAGAGTTGTTTTAAGGGGAAGAAGGGTAAACCTGCAGATCACACACACAAAATGCCTTTGAAGTTAGCATGATGTTGCTGTTCAACATAGAAATATATACTATGTACAGTATATAAAATATAAACTAATACAGTAGCTATGTAAGAAGTCAGATGATGTCAGGAAGAAGATGCAGCAACAGGAGCAGCTTGATGATTTGGAAAACCATAAATGTCTGAAACTAAGATCAGCACCCTCCACATTCTTGGGTAAAAATGAAAAAGCTGAAGGACACTGGAGTCAAATGTTTTTATTCACATTTGTTGGAGGAACTGACCAAAAAAAACAAACAAAGAAGAAGTAGCTGGAGATAATCAACACCTCACAGTCCATACAGCCAAAGACCTGGTTCTCTTAGGGCCTTTTCACATGGCGTGCTCGGGCCCGTGCCGTGCCCGGGATCGATTTCTCCTGAGTTGTGTTCACATGCCAGTGCTTGAACCAGGCTCGGGCACGCTTGGTAATGTCGGCGCCAGAACACTAGGTGGCAGTGTTGAGGAGAGTTGGCTGATAGCGAACAACCGAGGAAGAAGCAAAGCCTTACTTCTTCAGAACAGTATATCAATAACAAAGCGAACTCGTCTTGTTACTTAGTATTTTCTTCTCCACTATGGATACAAGCCAGGTAGTCATATTTTATGTTTTGGCCGTTTTAAATCACTCCACATTAATCTCTTTGCGCTCACGATCGCCATGTTTGTTAACAGTGAAGCTAACGGTGTTGCTAATGCTAAACCTGCCGGAAGGGTCGGATGTTACTTTGATCACTTCCGCTTGTAGCCCACATGTCACGTCCGGCACGGCCCGGATTGTGTTCACAAGCCACCCATCCGTGCTCGAGCACGGCAGGCCCCGGTCCTGGACTACCTCCCAATCTGGGTCACCCGTGCCGCGCCCGGCCTGTTTGCATTCACATGGACAAAATCCGGGGTCAAACGTGCTCCGACCCGGGCCCGAGCACGCCATGTGAAAAGGCCCTGAGATTCACTGGACCGAACGGGCTCATTCATTGTAGATCTGGCTGTGCCTTCTCTGAATCACAACAGTGTTTTGTGTGTACAAGTAATTAATTAATTGAGACAACACTGTATTGCTATATTAGCCTATATAACACATAATGCAGCTTTTTTTGCTGACTTTTAAAAGCTGAACTACTTAAAATTCCTGGTATCAAATTATAAAATGTATATGAATATCGGATTTAAAAGTTTTTACTGCTGAATGGTTGATTTATACACAGCAAACTCCTCTGTCTGAATAAATCATGAACATGCTGTGGATGTGTGTGAATTTTAGGTTTGTATTTTCATCATTTCTTTGTCTGAATCTGATCCGTTTGTGTGCACTTGCATGTATTTGACTTACCAATAAGGTCTTTTGGTCATCATGCTGGAGGATGATTTGGTCAAGTGAACAATCCCAACCCTTTTTACCTGCCAACATCCCCCATATCTGGCAGGCTCAATAAACAGCAGCTAATTGGTAGGTGAGGACAGACAAGCCAAGCTCAATTTATTGTAGTTTGAAGACAACCTCTTCCCTTTTCTTCTGTGAGTCCTGAGGTTGAGCGCTGCTTTCACCCAAGCCAAGCATACACTTGACGTCAGATGCCTGGAACAACCCATAAAGACATCTGAATGAGCAGCATGATTTTTTCTTTTTCAAGAAAACATGTAAGCTCCTTAATCAAGCCCAGTTCTTACCTTGTTGGCTGTTTTATCAGAGATGCCTGCATATGTTGAAGCCGGCTATTACCATTAGTATACTAAATAGTACTGTATGCACATTACATATGAATAAACCAATAGCATTTAGGAGATGTTATAAACTTGATTTTCTATTGCTTGATTGCTGATGCCCAAACCTTGACATTTGTGATGCACTTTGCCAGGAACATTAAGTATCCGAAAGTGATAAAGCTTCAATTTGCTAGACCATTAGACTAATTACTGTAATAATTAAGTAACTACTTGATTAGAACTAATGGGTACCTAATTATCCAGGAAGAAAGGATCAGGTGGTAATTTATAGAGTCAAGCTGATGCCTTCTGACTTAGAAATGCCGATTACCAAACATAAGGGATTGAAACTGGTGAGAGAGGAGAAGAAATGCCATTTGAGTGTTTACTTAGTTCCTGTGGCCAAGACAAACAGTTTTCTTGTATCACATCACATGAGTGAGTCATTGATGATTGTTAATGGAACACGATACACATCAATACATTATACAGGATGATTAGACCGTATCTGTTTTCTAATTAATCCCTGTGCAGACGCTGATCTCAGTGTTGATAATGATGAACAGAGATTATTTTAAGAGACCTGACAAAAGTCGTTGGACAGACGGACATTTGTTTTCATGTATAGTGTTGGTAAATAATACAAAATGAAAGATTTATGCTTGATTTTGATTATGTTTTACAATTATCTTTTATTCCAGACCTGAAAATGATGAATGGAGACAAATCTAAAATTTATAGAATTCTACAATTTGCATAAAGTGTATTATCTAAACATATAAGTGAAAGGTAAGGGCACTAAAAAGGTCTTTAAAAATTGAGTATATTGAATGTGGAAAATGGACGTTATCTATCAATCCATCAATCTGGAAGTTACTTAATGTATAATTGTTACAAGACGTGCAGCAGACAGGCCTGGTCGGCATATAATATGCATGACTATGAATGGAAGTAAAAGTGAAAGCTGACACTTTGTGATGAACAGGTCTTCTTTATATTAATGTTTGAGTAATATGTGCCTGGAGGGTGGGCGATAAATTAAAAACCTGAATTGAGATATAAATTTTTATGAGTCATCCTCATCTGTTTCTATTCTGCATTTCAAAATGAAAGAATCACAGTTATTCAGATTAAACAGACAATCCTATGTTGCCGACAAATTGAAAGTCGGAGATGCATTCAGGAAGCATCAGTTTTTTTCATCGTCACAAAGATCGCAATTAATTAAAGTCACTATGTCGCACATTTTTTTTAAAATTTATTTTGTCCTTCAGAAAATGCTGAATTACTTCAGCATTTTCTTTTTGACTTGACTATTTTCAGTTTCTAACAAGTCATTTAAAGATCAGAAAATGCTTTATTCATATTTTTTAACATATCGTTATTATAAAAATAGTCAATTTCTTACGTGCCACACATAGTATCATATTTGTTGATGTTCTACAATGATATTTCATGGTTATTTTTACAGTATGCAGGTCAGTTTGCATTCATGATGGTCTGGGATACATCTCCCACAATCCGTCTTCTGAGGAAAACCCTCTCATAAAAATGCTGTCATCACAGAATTTGTCCAGGGAGTGTGCAATTACAAATGAAAGGACACTGCAGGAGAAGGTGTGGGGTCTCCAGTTGACTGCAACTCTGAGCGATACAATGAGGAAAAAAAAAAACTAGAAAAAAAAGACCTCTCACAGGAATATGCAAACTCGAGGCAAGACAAAAATAACGCACTTGTGTTGTTGTCATGTGTGGCATTTGGAAGCAAGGGACTCATATATCTTGAAACTGTGGTGTCAATTAATCAAGTGCTCATAGGCCATGTTGTATGGAGCATCAATGCTGATGTCTTAAACATGCCCAGACATGGATGCTTGTATTTTTAACACCTTGCAAATGTATTTTATAAGGAAAACTAATGAAGTTACACAGTTTAATTTGCTTATTTTTTTAGGGTTTAGCTGTATTATTCTAAATATTGTGTGGTGAGGCCCATCTTAGATAAAGTATGTGTGATCTCTTAAGATGACACTTAACAACTCAGCCATTATCTTCATTTCTCCCTTTCCTCCAACACTGCACCGACTTCATATGCAGTCTAATCATGTGCTAGGAGCTGATGTGATGTAAATGAAAGTAATTAGGGAAATGTCAAACACAATTAATAAAACAGGTTTAAGTTGTGAAAACGCTTGTCAGCAGAATGGATGAAGATTTCGTCTCTTGTCTCCCCGATGCTGCCCTCCCTTATTGCTGCTGTTCAATTAGGTCATAGATCGCTCCTAAGTTACTGCTCCCCTCTCACTTTGCCTTTTACCCTCTATCTCTTGTTCTCGCAGCTCTTCCAATTCTATGCATGAAGACCTGTGAGAAGAGGGGGGGTGGAGGAGGGAGAAGGGGGCTCCATCCTGTGGAAGGGAAATAAATTTGCCTGTCCATCCACCGCCTGGATGAAATTAATTGCAGACTCCTCATGCTGTCTGGGTACAACTGGGGCATTAACATAAGCAATTTGCGTCCAACTTCTTCTGCCGGCTGTTTAATAGAGCATCCGACCTGGCCGATAAGGCTTAAGGTCCCTGATGCATTAGCATTTTCATAATATCAAAATATTATAGCACCATGATTTGCTATAGCCCATTCATTATTGATAAGAACAAAAGGTTTTGTAAATTACAAAAGGGGAGCATGACCTATAATTACGGCAAGCAAATTAGGGTGTGCTGTAAAGTCAGTTACATTTTGAAGGAAAATAATGATGTTGGAGACCTTTTTCCTTCTGAGTGTAAAAAAAAATTCTGCATATGCATGTATGTATATGTATATATA
>JAVQJG010174280.1:0-27326 GCA_036024015.1 Craterocephalus amniculus
TTGTGATGTGGGGGTGGGGTGAATGGACGGGAATATTTTTAAATGTAAGGCGCTTTGAGCCACATTCTGTTTGAAAGGCGCTTTATAAATAAAGTTTGATTGATTGATTGATTGATTGATTTACTCTTGATCATATTTTTGTCTTTTGCGTTGTGAATAGGGTGAATCCAACTCAGCCTGGATCCAGAGCTCAAAATCCCCACACGCTGCTTTCTGTTTTTCCACTGTTGAGATAAGTGACCGGACTACTTGCACTGCCGAGTAATATTGGGTTAATTGACAGCGGCCATTATTTAGTTTCAGCGGTCATTATGTAAGTGATATTTCCCAACAAGGTGTCCATTTACAGAAGGCTTGAGTATTCTTATGAGACAGGTACAGCAGGAGCCATTGCGTTTCAGGCCTCACTGTCTCCTTTGTCCAGGTCGTGTCCTCTGCCGGTTGGTGTCATCCACACTGGCTGTCCATGACCGCTCTGTCACCAATCCACCCATCCGTCCATCTGTCTGTCTCTGTCTCTCTCTTCCTCTCATTTTGCTGTGTCTTCTCTTTTTCTTCACTATCCCTCCAAAACACCACATATGTCACCCTTCTTTTGACTGCTGCTTGGGGCTTGGTCTCAATCCCTACCCAGGCCCTCCTTTGTCCTGCTACATATATTTATGATACAGACAAAGTAAATGCACAATGCCCATTGGAAATTTGTAATGGGAGAAACATTAGAACCCTTAGCTCATGTTAAATCCATTCTATGCAAGTATCTGTACTCTGGACAGACAAAACTATAATAAGCTTGTGTACTGTGATATCAGGATTTATAAAAAAACAGGTTGCTATGTCATGTTACAGACGTATTGTAGTATAATGAGTCTGAAGGTTCAGAGGGTTTGGAACAGTTGAGGGAGGGATATAACAGGTAGACAAATAAAAGGTAACAGGTAGACAAATAAAGAAAACAAAACTTTTCCAATGAAATGTGTAAGACTGCCTTATCATCTGCATCTGGTGTTACTTCAACAGCCCTTGAAAAAAAAATCCAGACGATTGTAGCAAAATGCTGAGAGAGGTGTTGCATCTGAAAGGGAGAGCAAAAAGGTTGAATTTTAATTTTCTTGTGATGCAGGAAATCTGAAATGGTTGCCTCTACATCAGTGTTGCAGTGTTGCTGCCCTTAGGGTACCCTCTCCAGCATTAACAGCAGGACACACAAAGGAAACAAACAGTTTATTATGTCATTGGCTGTGGAGTAACACACCCAGCCAGGGGTTTCTGCTCCAGTCTTCTGCCTTCTTGGGCCCAGCACACTGCTACATATATAGACACGCTGATTGGTAAGTGGCCACAGCTGTGATGTTCCAACCTGCCGCTGCTTCCTGAACCCCAGCCATCATCCCTCCACCCTATATCTGAGCCAAATCATGCACACCTCGACAGTAAGGTTCGAACCAGTGGGTGGTGTATTGAGCAAAATTGAAGTCACAGAATAACTTTTTTTGTTTTTGTTTTTGTTTTTATATAATACAGTCATGCTCTTTTGTTTACGCCTCAAAAAAACATACTTTGGTTCTGACTTCCTCTGAAAAGAAACTGAAAAAAACTGATCAAAAAGACTGAATCTTAACATAAATGAGTGAATGTATACATTTTTGACAAATACTTATTTCATTACAGCTTAAAGGTGCACAGCACAAGTTTAAATGCTAAAATACTAGTATTTTCTTTCCCTAACATCCTCGTTTAATTGCCTGATGTGTAGGATGAACTGCTCTCTATTCACCTCAGCTGCCTTTATATTCCTGTTTCTACTGCTCAGTGAGAGGGATTTCAGGTTAGAATCCTCAGGGCGTGCATGTGGGTTGACGCGCTGCGCATGCTCGTTAACCTGGCCGCTGCCAGTAACCTATTGTTTACTCCAACGCAATTGCAGCATCATCGAGACAACTCTGATGACTGTAAATGGATAACAAGAGACCGGTGGTCTCAAGTGCCTTTCAAACACAAAGATATACTCCTGAAAGAAAAGAGCCAAACAGGAGTCTGACCGTGCAAATAACCGAGAGCCAAGGCTTGCGGCCTTTATTAGTATTTGGCTACCTGTAGGCTAGCTATGCTATGCTATATTTATATATTGTGCAACTCCAGGCTCGGACTGAGTTAAGTGCAGGCAAACAAAGACTAACATTGTCCAAGGCGGCCCATGCGCGTACAAAACATTGGCGTTACTTAAACATGCCTCCAGAGGGGGCGGACTTCTGGAATACAGCTAGAACTTGTGCTATGTTCCTTTGATTTAACCAGATTAAATCCCCATTGAGATTGAGATCTCTTTTGCAAGGGTGTCCTGGCCAATAAGACATCAGCACATGCCATAAAAAGTACAATGTACAAAGTACTCTATAAAAATAGGTTAAAGCAACCAGTAATTTAGTCATCCCGTACAGTTCAACAAGTTTTAAAGTGCAACAGGTGAAGTCAGCAATTTGAGAACTAATTAAGGTGCAACTAGTTGAATTTAGTAACAATTAAAAAATGCAGTATTCCTAAATAGGTGCTGTATAATTTGTGCTATTCAACTTGTTCAACATGTTCAAATAATGTAAAAAGAAAAATTTTCTGACTTTCTCGGTAGTAAAAAAGAACAAAATGTTATTTATTATTACCATTTTAATTTTGGAAATTTATATTTATAAATATAGCTATTTGCATTATGCATCACTGTGAAATCTCTTTCAAGCTAAAAAGGAACATTTTAAAAGGTTTGCAACTTCTCAGAGTTGGTGTTACTGTAGATTAACAAAAACTGATAAAACGTGTAATGAAATGAATGTAAAATTACATTATGAAAATGTTTATGCATTTTAGTCTGAAACATAACTAAGTTGGCAAAATTAGGCTTCACTCTGGTAGGCAGGGGTGAGAAAGGTCTGTTTTTTTTATTAATTTGAGATTCAAATGCTCATGTCAACCTTGTTAATAATTCCATTGTTTTGTATTTGTAATATGTTTCATGAAAGACAATGTGATTCATGTAAAGATACTGAAGTCCACCTTTTCTTTCCCAATTGTCATTTTTAATGGCAGTTATTAAACAAAAAAAAATTTATCAAAAATAAACCAAATGGCATCACAGCATAATCAAAATATAATTTATTCGTATATCTTGGCTTTCTATAACGATGTTGATATAACAGTTTTTTTTGTTTTGTTGTTGTTGTTGTACAGGGCGAACTCTCCTTGGAACTCAAAACATTACAGTTACCTTTGACTTAGCAGCTGAGCTGACCCAATCAGAGGAGTTGTAACTTTTATGTCAGTGCTTGTCCTCAGACAATTGAGTGTACAGAGACACCTACCATTTGGCAAGTTCAGCAGCTTCACAGAGGGTGACAGTGTCAAATCTGAAGCAATTGCTGAAATTACAGGAGGCAATAAACTAACAAGTTGATGACCGTCCTTACTCCTTCCTTGGGTGTAAAGTTTCAGATCTATAATTTACAGTCTGTGGCTCATCTTGTGTAAATCTTTTTATTGTGTTCTCTAAATTAAGACAGCAGGCCTAAATAACAACTTTATGAACACTTCTCATTAATCAAATGTATTGTTCTAAATTCAGAGTTTCACTGCTCAGTCACTCAAGCTTAGTAATAATAGCTTTATTACATCATTTTTGTGCATTAACATCCCCTGACCTCAACTAGACGACAAGCGGGTATGATAGTTCTCCCGCCTGTCGCACTGCCACATTTGATATAAAATGAATTGCCAGTGGAAAAAAACATGTCAAAATCTGTTTGTATCAAATATTTCTAACAACAATTACATTTTTATAAAAAACTAAATAAAAGATTATGCTTTTATCAAGCTTTTTAATAAACCCTGATATAAAGGCTTTCTGGCTTTTAGAGCTCTCCAGTGTCTGAGGCTGAAGTTGCTGGGGTAGTGATGCAGGGCCACGGGGTGGATGTTATCCCCCTGGAGTTCAAGGCTCTGGATTTTGTGGATGTGTTTTGGTTGACAAGCCTCTTTCTGCAACATCGCATAGATATTTGGGACACTACCCCTGGACTAGCAGAGTGGAGTGTTGATCCCTCTTTTCAAGAATAGAAATTGGAGTGTATGCTCTATCTACAGGGGGATCACACTTTTTGACAAAAAAACGCGCGTCTGATCCTCTGCTGGCAGCGTGAGTCTGGTATTGCAATCACGCTGCGTTCACGTTAACGATGTTACCCAGCGCAACAGAAATCTAGGCAAGTAAACAATAATTGTTGCCATTTGTTTGACTTGTGTAGCCTATTTTTAAGTTACAGTTTTTTATAAATAAACAATGTAGAGTGAGTCAGACAGGAGTTAATGTGCTTTCTTGTTTTGCACTTTAGTCCATCCAAACAACTCAGCGGGTGGCGGCCGATTTTTCCCACAGAATATAGACTCCTGAATGCATGCTCGAAGCAGAGATGTCTTGTTACCTTTGCATGAGAAGCAATGAGCAAAAAGTACATGTTGTGGACATATACCGCCCAAAGTCATCCGTAAATTAGCGGGTCATTAGCGGGTTGCTTGCCGAGTCGATGGACGCGGGTCGACGCGGGTCGCTGAGCCTTTCACATCGGCACCAAAAGCCGATTATACGCGGGTTTAAACGGGTTTTTTGACCAGTGTTAAAGGGGTGTTATTTCTGGGGGGTGGGCAGCGCCGAAGCATTGCGCCGAGGGGGTGGGTTGGTGGTGGTGTGGTGTCTAGCGAGTATGGGAAGAATGCTAATGATCATTCTTCATGTTTGCTTCAGGCACCCGACTCGTCATATCTGGAAAGGTGATTGCTCTTTCTTGTTGGGTCATGCGTCAGTCTATCATCAGGGATGACATTGATTATTCACTGCTCAATTGATTACAATTGAGCACATGACACATTTTTGGCGCCTCAGTTCTTTTCTTGTATCAGGAGTCAGCTGATGACAGCACGAAGTGGAGCAATGTAAACTGATGACACAGCGGGTGAACTGAGCTGCTCTTGCACAGTTTTATGGCTGATTATGACACATTCCTGAAAGATGGGGAAAGAGAATACATTTACCAAAGATATACAGCAGTTTTTCCCAGAGAGCGAATGGAAGGAAGTCCTTCCTGCACACAATGGACTCCCTTCCTGTCTCCATCCACTGTCTCGGGGTGAGGGCATTGGGTTGATTCAGATTTTAGACATTGTTATTGCTTCATCCACAGCAGGTCAACTCACGCTGGACACTGGTTTGTGTGGTGTGGAGGCAACCATAAACAAACCTTTAAACAAAAGGTCAAATATGTTACCCCCTACTTTTTTCTTTCTGTGCCACATTCCTTTCGGCTTAATTTGTTGTGGTGTTTACTTTAGACCATAGCTCTGTTTTTACCACTGCGGTTTTCTAGAGTCCTTTTTGTTTAAGTTATATTGTTAATCTGTTGACTGATTTTTATTCATACGTTTCTTTACCCTGTCTGTGGTGATAGAAAGATTCTTGTTTGCTACGTGGAAAATATAGACTTCAGCCAAATTAAAATGTGAATAAAGAGATAGCCAGCCCATCCGACTACAGAAATGCAGGGCTATTTACAGATGCCACTGACTGATTCATGGTGTTTATTGTATCCGATTCTTTGTGTCATAGCTGTGACAGTGTGTTAACGCTTTGGATGAGCTACAGCTTAAATACAAGACACTCGCCTCGGGTCTTTTTATTTCTCATTATTTCCATTGCTAGGCAGTTTAAAAGCAGCAGTAGCTCATTACCCTGACCTTTAGAAACAACAGTAATGTATTATATCCTTTGAAGGCCGGAAAGAATTACTTCAAGTCTTTTGATGAACCTGAATTGGTAACCAATGTGTCATAGTGACACTCCCTTTTGTTTGTTGGTTAAACATTACCTTATGTAAAGCCTCCACCAGCCTCAGGTTTGACTGCAACGCCCAGCAAACCACAGGGTCATGTGATTGCGAGGGCCTAGGAGACCGTTGCCACATAAACACGACTCACCTGCTGCATAAGAGCTTTAACTGAGACTCTCACCATACCGGATAGACCACAGTTGCACTGACACAGATCGGTTACATCCATTTATATCTTAGTAAACACATGACAACATTTTATTTAACCCTTTGGCTGATTAGTCTGACATATGGAATGAAACAGTTTGGATGTTTGGAAACCTAACTTCTTTTAACTTATTTGGAGGAGCTGTGTTTGTCCTGGGTGTTGGTACAAGTGTGTCTTAGGTTTTTAAAATGAGCCTTTTGTAGGGCTCACAGAGGAACAGCATGACATCACTTCTTTTAAAGAATGGATGCTGTAATGGCCGCTTGGTGTGCTGGTATTCAGTGGGTAATTAGTGTAGGATGGTACTTTAAAACCTGCATTATGGCAGGCCAAATGGCACTAATAAAACCACTATTTTAGGGCATATTTTTACAGCTGGCGTGATGTCATTAATGTCAAGAGCTGAGGTCAGCTAACCACCCTCAAAAAATAAAATAAAATAAAAAAACTCTGGAAATGACATGCTTGTTTGGGTTGCGCTGTAAAATGAAAAGCCAGCAGAATTTGAGATTCATTTTTAAATGTGATTTGCGTAAGAGTGATGTAAGTTAGCCTAATATTAACTCAAACTTTCCATCTCTTTACCCACAGTATCCATCCTCTGCTGCGTCTTCATTCTCTTCCTCTTTCTGTCTGAGCTGACGGGATTCATAGCCACTGAAATGTAGGTATCACAGCGTCAGTCTTTCTCATCACATCCTGTAGCTGAAACACACAGAGACTTAATAATGAATGTAAGTGCCCTTGAAGGGAGTCAGTCCTGAAACAGGAAATTGGCTCCGTGTATGCGTCAGCCTCTCAGGAGTGTGTAGTAAGGGATGACATGATGAGGGTGTGACAGAAAGGAAATGACTGCAAGAAAAGAACATTTGTGTATCTTTTGTCAATTTGGAAGATGCTGAATCTTGAATGTTAAAGCAGTGTGGAAAATGTGTAATGGGACGAGATGTCGTGTACCATTTAACCTTTTCCCTTTTCCCGTCTCTTATAGTGTCAATGAGTTGTATGTGGATGACCCTGACAAAGACAGTGGTGGGAAGATAGATGTGAGTTTAAACATCAGTTTGCCAAACTTGCACTGTGATTGTGAGTATATACATATACACAACTCTCTAATTCTCTGCACTATACTGTCTGTTGGTTTACTTTCTCTTTCACATCGTAAAAGGCTTCATTTTTACAGCTCGTCTTTCCTTTTATCATTTACCATGGCTTATTGGCAAAAGATAAACGAAGCCTAAGATAACGAACTTCATAATGGTTTGTTTACTTATTTGTGCTGTGGCACGCTCCCAGATAACACTGGCCGAGCCTTAGGTTGAATCTCATGCTGCTGTGATCCGAAGCTGCCTGTGCTGGCCCGTCTGCTTGATGCCGATGTCAGAAGTGGGCCTGGATGCAGAGCAGTCATCGGTTATTCACTCCAGATGACTCTTACAGAAACTATGCCCATCGATAAATCCCAGAAACACTCCGATGAGGCTGAGGCAGCACAGAAAACCTGCATATTCAAATATTTCAAGCATTATCCAAAAATGGAAAACCTAATAAATTCCTGTGTGAGAATTAAAGCCAGGTAGAATCCCCAGCTGTCGGCCATGTGTTCAGACGATCTCACTCATGGCATGCCCAAACAAAGCCTGCCGTTTCTAATTAAAGCCGTTGATGATTCTACGTACTGCGGTTTTGTTTATATGCAGGATTTAAGTTTTTTTATGTTTGTTTCTGAAACACGGGGCCGTCTCAAATACCATCTTTAGCATGTTTTTTAAAACACACTGCAGCTGCACGTAATGAGCAGAAATAATGGTCAGCTTGTCTCCATGTGAGTTAATATTGTATCAGTGTTGTTTCCAGGCCTCCAAACAGATTGTCATTCGTTGCAAATTTACTTGGAGGGAGCAACCGTTTCATCATGGAAACGCTTTCACTATTTATCTGCGCTGCTTTTCCAGAGTTAAACATCTTCTCCCCTCACTGACCTTTACGGGTTGCCTCGTCTTGATTTGTGACTTCATGGAAAAGCATCGTCGCGTGTAGTTACATTATAACAAGACCCATCCCAACCCGGATCCACTTTATATCGACCCACTTTCAGTCCAGAATTTCTTAAAAAGGAGAAACGCGCTCCCTCCACTTATATTTGTACACTGTATTTCAGGATAGAGAGTGGGGGAGTTAAACTTGACGTGAATGTCAGAGGTCAGACAGGCACTATGTGGGGTCTTAGCACAGATCCAGCACACATCCCTCTCTGCCCTGTTGCCAAATTTACATTACAGACCGTCTCTGAAAATAGGCCAGAGCCAGTGTGCCAACACACAGCAGCCTGCAGGGAGGGGGGGACCAAAGTCTCAATGGAAAAACACAGATAGGGCGAGGGGTTGAGGTTGGGCATTATGTTTGAACTTTGTGGGTCACTTTGTGCAGCAGTATTTAGAATTTCCCTCTACTTAGTGAAAAACAGAACTGCATTTAAATACATGATATATCATGTATCAGCATCAGTAATCACTGATTACAACTCTATGCCATTTGGTCTTAAGTTTGTAGTATAAAGCCCAGGAAAATATAAAGGGTTTCTGTGTAACTTTTGACCCTTAAATCAGCCTAATGTGAATAATGTGGATGATATCTGGGGTCAATATACAGCGTTGGACGAGCGTCAGCGCTCCTAAAAGGATGCCCTTCTCAGAAACTAGATAGTGTAACTTAGCTGTAGCAAATCCGGCACTCAGGGGATCACATGACCTGCATTAATCTACATTTCCACATCTTCCAGTAGCATTTACTTTACTATCAGCTGGTCAAAGTAGTCTGCAAACAGGATTCCAAAACACAAATGGAAACAGTTTAATTTTGCGACAGTGTGGTGTGGCCATGGGAAACTTACAGGTTCAGCTCCTCCTGGTGGCCAAAAGTTACACAGTATCCCCATAAAGTTGGTTTCTGTTTGTTTAATTAAAAAACATTATTAAACTGGATTAAAATATCCTATCAACACAAGTTATTCTGTGTATCACTTTAACATATCGACGGTCAGATGAAACAGTTTTTACTTTTTTTTTTAGGCTAAACAAAGTGCTGTTTTATGCTGATTACCCTCTGTAAACTAATTAATCCGTAAGTTTAGAGCTTGCTTCAGTAACCGTCCGTGTTTCGTTTCTTTACAGCGGTGGGTTTGGACATCCAAGATGAAATGGGCCGCCATGAGGTTGGTCACATAGACAACTCCATGAAGATTCCTCTCAACCAGGGCAGCGGCTGTCGCTTTGAGGGAGAGTTCACAATCAACAAAGTAAGCCCTCATCCTACTGGAGCCCAGCAGCCCTGGCATGCTGTGTACTTTACATAAATATAAGAAACAATATGCTTTTGGGCACTCCAGTAACTATAGTTTGACATTGTTGTTTATTTTTGTTGGACTTGAGTCAGATGCCCCCCTCCCCTCCATCCCCTCCTACTTCCTCCTGCAGTCTTAATTGAGTTATGTTAAATAAAAGAGCTGTGGGATTCAGTTACATCTGTATAGCCGTGGCCCCGTCAAAACCCGTTTGCTCCGCCTCCGCTTGCTGTGCGTCCGTCTTTCCGCTACATTTCAAATGATTAACCCAGCATTTGAACATTTAACACTGATGCCTGTGGAAATATGTAAAAATGTGTGAGACCAAGAAGCACAGACCGTTTAGTTTCTAACCAGGAATGTGCGAACTTGGACGTAGTTAACCAAATGTATTGCAGGTGTTTGCGGTGCCACACACATTAACGGATCAGCTCGGGGTTTGTTTGTTTGTTTGTTTGTTTCTGCAGGTACCGGGAAACTTCCACGTGTCAACACACAGTGCTCCAGCACAACCACACAACCCCGACATGACCCACACCATCCACAAGCTGGCTTTTGGGGAAAAGCTGCAGGTCAATATAAAGACACTCGGGCACAAAAAAGGATAATAAAAAGAGAGAAAGATGAGATGGGCCGTATCAGGACTGAACAAGGATCTCTTTTCTTCTCATTGTGATGCAGGTACAGAAAGTCCAAGGAGCCTTCAACGCTCTAGGAGGGGCGGACAGGCTGTCGTCTAATCGTTAGTACCCAGTCAGCACATGTTCTCATTCTAACCACTTTGTGACATTTATGTAAGTCTGCTTGCTGGTAGCGGATGATGCAATAAGGAGACGTCTAGCGGACAACCTTTAACTCCAAACTGAGAGGAAACTTAACTCACAAAGCAAATGTTAAACCCTTAAGTGAAAAAGGTTTTTCCCTGCAGCTCTGGCATCACATGACTACATACTGAAGATCGTGCCGACAGTATACGAGGACCTTTCAGGCAAACAGAGGTTCTCCTACCAGTACACGGTAGCCAACAAGGTACTGTATCCAAGCACAGTTGCTGCATTAGATCATACATGTGTCTTGTTTTTTCACTTGTTATGGAGACGGTGTGGCCCTCCCAACATATGGCCAGTGCATAAACTGCTGCATTAGCTTGTGCATTCAAGCTCGATTAAGTGAAGACTCACCCCCTTGTGACTGGAAACACTGAAGATGTCAACAAACCATAAAGACACTTCCTAGAACAGATTTGACTGATAACATGTTTTGGAGTATGCAGTAACAACAGTGCAGGTCAGCTGTAAAGAAGGGAAATGAGGGTCTGAGTAAAATATTCCTTAACCCCATTCCAAAGCATGATTAAAAGGTCCAATTGTTGCACAATCCGCACTGGACTGAGACGTTTTTTTGTCATGGCAAATGTGTTAATGGGACCAAATTTAATGTGTGGGTGAACTGGCAGCAACTTTGGAGAAATGGATTTGTATAAGTTCACCGGTAATCACGTCATTAATGACTTCACAGTGAGTTTTATCAGCCAAGATTAATTTTATTAGAGGGGATTTCATCGGATTAACTTTGGCAGAGTTGATTCCCCTCATTTCTCCTGCCAGGTTTGGTTTAATAAGATATTGAATTTGTGAAACACTGCCCTTCTTTTTTCCACATAGGAATATGTTGCCTACAGCCACACGGGCAGGATTATCCCAGCAATTTGGTTCAGATACGACCTCAGTCCAATCACAGTCAAGTACACAGAAAAGAGGCAGCCCTTCTATCGCTTCATAACAACAGTGAGTAATTTTTCCCTCTGGATCCTACTGGATCGTCCTTCCTTCCCACAGGACTGTTACATGGTTAAATATTCATAAATGTCATTAAATGTGGCTAAAATTTCTAATAATTAAGCCAACATGTAAAAATATTCAACATATTTTTATTTTTCTGATCACTGGGTTTTTCTTTCAATATTCGGTGATGTTTAAAGGCACCCAGTAAATGCTGGCCGAACAGCCTACTTTTACAATGGTCCAACCCCGAATGACCTACTTATATCGTATAAGTATTACTTCTATATAAAGATTTTACGATCAATGATTAATCTTGGATCATTTAAAGACAAGATGTCATTTATGAGGTTATTAAAGGAGGGAAGTCTGAGCAGTCACAACAGGTCATTTTATGTTGCGTTAAGGAAGTTATGTAAAAATATTATTCTGAATAAGCTCATAGAAATGGGTTATTGATGTGTTACAGGCTGTACTGTGAGGAGGGGAAGAGAAATTCTCTCATACATATAAGGACTAAAACACATGAAGATGGGAAGTACGAGTGTGCTCACATGAAACTGTCTCATTCCATTGCTGCAAACGACTGTAGAAAAACCCACAAAATGTGCAGCGTGTACAATTTCATGTTAAACAGGCTCTCCATTTGCTCCAGAAATCAGAATAGACAGAATATTTCACCAGATCATGAATGCCTGTTCCTTCCTGCTTTTAGCTCTCATGTTAAACTAAATTATGCAGCTGTTGGCAAGATCCATGGAAGTGCTTTCAATCCTCTCCTCTCTTGGCAATAAAAATGAGAGCAGCACCCAAACTTCCTGAAACTCTTGAGGAATTTTGGCTCGGCTTGTTCCAGCTCATCAGGAAAGTTTCCTGCTGATGATGTGTTCAGGGTAAAATTGCTTTCTGGACTGATGGGCTGTACTATTATTTGCTTTTTGTTCGGCTTTTCATGACTTAGAAGATGTTTAGAGGATTAGTGTGTTAATGTTTTTGTTAGTCAAGGTTAAATATTGTGAAGGACTTTGCTGGCTCTAGGATGGCTGTATTGTTTTGACTAAATGAGATTATTTCCAGGCAGCATTAAGCCAGAAAAGAGACTGAGGGAAGGAAAAAAGCTCTGATATATGGATACTGACTTGTATGGTGTTGTTTTGTTTTTATTTTTGTAGATTTGTGCCATCGTTGGGGGAACATTCACAGTTGCAGGAATCATTGACTCCTGTATATTTACTGCCTCGGAGGCCTGGAAGAAGATCCAAATAGGAAAAATGTCCTGAAGATTGCCTTACTTTCTTCCTCTTATCATTTTTATAAGTGCAAAGTTGCTAGCCTGTTAGCTAAATCCAATCCTGACTGAAAACAACTTCCTAGTGGAGATTATATTGCCGTGACCAATGAGAGATGTCCTGCATGTGATCTAACTAGCAGGCTACACTTACAGAAGATCCTCTCAGGCTCCATCTGCTCTGCTGACGTGTGGACGGCGACTATCACATGTCCGTTTCCTCCGTCATCAGTGTCAGGAGAGGAGAAGAGAGGGAATCTCTTGTTACTGCAGAGACTGATTTTTAAGAACTACGTGCCAGCAACGTTTCTCGTACATTTTCGAAGGATGCTACTTGTTTGTAAATTAAGTTAACGGCTCATATTTGTGCTGTTATTCAATTTTGGTAGCGCCATGTGATCCATACAGAAATGTCTCATCCTCAATCATAGTAGTTTTTTTTTTTTTTTTTTAAAGAAAATACATCAAGGATGAATTGATAATAGATAAGAAAAATAACATTTAATTTGTAAATAAGGTTAAAGTTTGTAGAAATATATCAGTTCTCTTGGAGTCTGCATCATTGAAAGCCACCAACATTCCCTTAAATAACCTGGCTATTTAAGGGGAATATTTGGAAGTGGACACCAGGCTTTAATGTGGTTTTTTGTGTCTGAAGAGTACATCTCATATCATGCGACTCCATCTGTTTAGTTGGCATCTCATTTTTATTTTACCCCAATTAAACCTGTGTGCCTTTAAAGTTTACTTCTCTAAGAAACAGGATTATTGTTATCTCTCAGTTCCTTTGGTATTTCAGTGAATACCTGCTGTTTCACTGTTCCTCTGCATGTTACTGTATCGGTTACAGAGATTTCTTTTCAGGGCATTATTCATTGTTTGCTTTTCACTCTTTATCTGTACCAGATATTTCATCGGCACTATTAAATGTCTTTAGCTTGGACTCTTCCTGGTCCAGCTAAATGACTGGAAAAAGCACGAAGACAATGACTGTCTGTTACTTCTGCTTTGATTCATTTACATGGTACACAAATGAGTTTGTAATGAAGTTGTAAAGTACTTATACTGAAGGCTTGGGTTTTGTATTCCTGTTTTTTTACTTTACCTTTGTATTGTACATCAGCTTTTTCAGCACCAGGATTGTTATCATCCTCAGAACCCGCTCTTCCACTTTGAAAAGAATCCATTTCCTCTTTGTTCTCATATTGCTCTGTATTGTTACGTACTCCTCAAGTAAAGGTAACCTGAAGGTCAGCGTTGTTTTCTTTGTGCATCTGTTTGTAAAAGCTGGTTGCCTCAGTTGTTGCTTTTGTTTAAACGACTAGAAATAAGTTAAGGATTAACTTTACCTACAAAACAGGCCTTTAACAAACTTTTCTAAAACAAAGATGTCAACTTGCTTCCTTATTTCCCCCCCAGACGTCACCTCATAATGTCTGGGCACCTTTATCAGCCATGATTTCATAGAAACTGAAAATGGAACCTCTGATTTTGTGTCACTAAGCTGCTACGGCTGTAACTAAGTGGGCAAACGAGGTGGACTTTGCACATTTGCCTCAGCTGACAGCCGGAGCCAACACCCTGCAGGTTGTCATCTGTGATGGTGAGCATCTAAGACAGCGCTAATCTGTTGTCGCTATCATCATGCTTACGTCCATCTCTGATAAGAGGTGCTTAGTGTGAGTCACTCCTCCAGTCGTCCTACATCTCTGTTTACCTTCGTCACTTATTACTTGTTAGCGGTGGACACTATCCAAGCGTGTGCGCCTCCATTAAATGGCACAGATACCTCAAAACTGTTTGATTCACTGATTTCTTCATTGCATTCTGATGACCAAATTTATATTTGTTAATGTAACAGGAATAATTACAGTTTCAGCTATAATGTCACATCAATAAGACATAAAAAGAGGATAAATTTCTTTATTTCTTCCTATGAGTCATAACTTGCACAAATAAAGGAAGAATATTCTGTATATAAAAGATAAAAAATATAAATGTATGAATAGAAAATACTCATGGATTGTTTCTGTCATAATGCTGCCACCCAGTGGCTGGTTGTAGGAACTTAGGGCACAAATAGCTCAGTCCATTTGATGAGGCAGCAGCCCAAGCTTTGGGAAGATTACACGTTCGAAGATGCCAGACAGGGGGTGTCCGGAGGCGAGTAGAAGTCGCAGAAGCCCTCCTCGGACAGGTGTCCATACTCGTTATTATAGAAGGTCTGTCCTGAGAGCTGGCTGAAGAAGCTGGGACGGTGCATGGAGATGGCGATCCCAGCGCTCTGACCGGAGGAAGAGTGGGCGGCCATCAGAGGCTCAGTGCTGCTGGTGCTGCTCATACGACTGCCAAAAGAAGGCAGACAGGGGAGTTTTTAGTATTAATGACAAACAAGTCAGGCAGATGGATGCACAGTGGACTGCAGAGAAATCTTTACAGGACGTATTGCACACAGATGGGAAAACGAGCCATATGGATCTCAGCAATAGTCGTTTCTCATTCTTGACAAGAGGAGATTTAAACTCACACCCCCTCATCCTTGCTGCCAATCTGAAAACATAATTTCATCTCTTTAGCTTATTTTGACTCAGTCCCAAACACACCGTGGTTTCTGACTGACAGATCTGCAGTTGGAAGCTTTTTTCCAACATGGAAGTCTTTTGAGTTTAACCACTATTTTTTTTTTACATTACAAAATCCACTTTGAAAAACCTCTTATGTCCTCAGAGAATCTTACTCTCCACTTTTAGCTGAAGTAGTTTCTTCCAAGCTTTGTTAAATCTAATTCTCAAAAACTGGAGCTGTAAGCCTCCATGACTCACACCGGTGTCTACTTACTTGTGCAGATTGAGGCTCTGCTGATGCTCGCTTCCTTCCTTAAGTTAAGTTTCATTACACGCTTTACAGAGGGTGACTCCTGTTACCGAGCCAGAAAGAATGACTGTTTTCTCACATTGACTAAAACATACGGAGCCTCATCTGCTCACGCAACTGAAAAAAATGGCATTCCAGTCATTGTGTTGTTTCTGTGAGTAATAAGGCTTTCAAACACTGACTAAATAAGTGCGTAATTATTGCGTGTCACTTTCTGTGTGAGGGGGGTAATGAAGATCATAGCTTTAGCGGGATGAACCTTTTTAAGATGGCACCCCGGTGGTTGTGCTCAAGTCTCTCAAATTCTTCCGAGGCCAGAACCATACCGCTGTCCGTCTGGTTGTCCTGGGAGGAGACAGTTTCAATTCATGTGAATTTAGTGACTTTAGTAAAAAGTCCTCTCCGCCAAGAGAGGCTATTTTTTGTAATAATCTGAAGAGAAAATTCCCAAAGGCCAAAAAGAAAAGGGGTCAGCATCTGGTTCACATTTTCAACAAGTGATAAGAGGATAAAGAGTTTACTTGTGGAGCTTTTTGTGGATGCATCTCTCGGGGCGACTCTTCAAATGTCTTCACTCTGGGCTGGCATGTTTTAGAGGGTCCCACGAACACACAGCCGGCAAAGGGCACGCAGTTATAATACCTGGTCAAGAGTTAAGGAGGAATTACAAAAAAAGACATGACAGAATGCAACTAATACATATACTGGGTATACTGGAGAACGATTAAAAAAAAAAGTAAAAATCATTCCTGACATTTACAAAATGTTTAATAGCTGCACAAACAGCAGGAGCAGCAATTTGAACAATTTTCATGTTTTTTTTTTTTGAGATGATCAACGTTGTGAACATGAGTCACTCTTTCTTTAGTTGACCGTCAGATAAAATGTTAAACACCAACAGTTGTTACTAATATCAGGATTGCAGCTAACTGTCCAGACCACACGGGAATATTGATGACGCACGGTCATTTCTCTCCGTCTCTTGTTTATTGCCATGTCCAGCAGTCCATTTACAACTTGTACAAAGAAGAAAACAATAAAGTGAGAAGAAACACGACTAAACTTCCATTTTTGTTCTAAACTATGTTCTAATGGTGCGATTGACAAAAAGTTTTAATCCCGAGCTCACCCCACCCCTGCATCCTCCTACAAGGTGATGCGCCCAGGTTTGTAACCACAGGACGTGGTAAGTGCCACACACACCATCTAAGTGTTAATCAAATATAACAACAGTATACAAAAAACTAATATTTAACTAATACTTAACTGATTCAGCACAAAGGGGGACAGGAAGCATGACACAGTCATGATCAGGACTGATCAATAAATCTGACCAACACACCTGTGCAAGCAAACCATTCTTTGTTAGTACAATTTAAAAACAAATGTAGGAAGATTCAGAAGAAGATTTTGGTGAAGGAGGCCCATTGTTCTGTTGCATAACAGTTTTGGCCAAATATAAGATGTGAGACAACTTAATATTTGACTCCAGTCCAAAATCCAGAACTTTGGGAGTTCATGGTTCCTGAGTCCTCATCTCTCCACCACCATGTCCGACAGCCGATATGCTGCGTTTGCTTTTTACCAAACGCGGCGCTTCGCATATTGACCAGCTGTCTTCACTTTGTCCAAAGGTCATTATTCCAGAGGTCCTGGAGTTTGTTCAGATATAAAAGCTCAGCTGAGCTGCCATGTTTTTGTTTGTTTTTCTCTTGGCAACCCTCCAGAATGAGCCATACTTGCCCAATCTTTTCCTGACTGTACTGGTATGAACTTTAGCAGGCTAACTGGAACCTGCAGAGATCTCGGACTTTTGGCATTTGATCAGCACCCTTTGACCGTGGAGGCGGACTTACTGCTACTTCCACTCCTGGGAGGATTGGCAACTATCTTAAATGCTTTTCACTTGTAAACAGAATTTTTCTCTGTAGACTGACAGACTCAGAATAGTTTGGAAATAGTCTCAAAACCCTTCCCTGATTGTTGGGCAGCAACGGCTGCTTCTCTGAGCTCGTTGCTGACGTCTTTCTGCTTGGACGTTGTGTTGTGTAAACACATGAAAATTCCAAACAGGAAGCTGCATGAACTTCTTCTTTTATAGCAGTGGTAACATTTAAAAATGGTTACTGATTTTCTTTAGTTGCTAAGTGGTCACACACTGCTTCTAGTGTTCGGCTTAGTTTTATTTATTTTATATCACACTCTGTAATAAAAAGCCTTAGAATTCTCATATGAAAGCCATGTGAAAAAATCCAGACTTGACTTTTTGGTTGTGATGTCGGTATTTTTCTTATCGGTTTGAACTTTATCCAGATTTGTTGACGATAACAAAAATAACCAAGTAAACTTTGGGCTTCCTATTTTCAAGCGTGTGCATTCTCCTAGGATGTGAAAGTACCTTGTGGGCAGAGTGTTGCAAGCCAGTCTGAGTTCTTCCTCTGATGCAGGCCGTGAATCCTGCGAGAACCCGTCGTCCTCTGAGCTCTGTGAGTGGTTCAAAGGGATGTAATCCTTCCCATCCTGAAGGGAAAAAGAAAAACGTCAAAACTTACCATTTTTTTTTGCAGAACCAGATATTTAGCAGCTGTGGTTTTTCCAGGTAAAACTTACAGGTAGGCTGTTGTCCTGCAGCAGGTCTCCCAGGATCTGAACCAGAGCTGGAAAAGTGGGCCTCTGCTTGGGCTCGCCCTGCCAGCAGGCCAGCATGATGCCATATCTGTCAGCAGAGGGCAGCACAGTCACAACAGCAGCAACATACTCATTAAAGTAAGCACAAATGTGATCCTCTCATTTCCTCAGTGTGGGTGTTATCTGAATGACCTTTATGGGGAAACTTGCACTTGAAGCTGCTTTGATAAATTAAAGGGATTTAGGATTATAAATCCTATTTGACAGGAAGAAGTCCATTTTTCCCTACAGGAGTTAGAAGGCAAGGCAAGAAGGAGAAAAAGAAAGAAAATTGTACATTTCAGGGGAGGCTGTCTCTGGTGCTCTCATCCTAACGCCGTCTTTCAACCGCTTACAAAAGTCTTCGTCAATCTGCACCCCCGGGTACGGAGACGCACCTGAAAGTTAAAAAAGAGAAGGCAACCCATTAATGAACGTGTCTGGTGGAAAAAGGGAAAAAACTTTCATGTGTTTGGGTAAAAGTGATGAAAGTGATGGATATTTACTTTGCCTCTAAAAGCTAACAGTGAATAAATTCGTCTTTGCATTAGTCAAGACGGCAGTAATTGGTCAGGACACACATTTGCAGACAATTTAAAACACGCAGAGTTTATTGAAATACTTCCTTTCTTGTTCAGTGCAAATGACTGACCTGAAAAAGATAAACGTTCTCTGATTTAGAATTTACCGAGTGAAAAGATTTCCCAGAGGAGGACTCCGAAGGACCACACATCACTCTGGCTGGTGTACACTTTGTCAAAGATGCTCTCCGGGGCCATCCACTTTAAAGGCAGACGAGCCTGAGAGAAGATCAAAACACGGGACGCATAATGGATGAAATGAAAGCAACAAAAGCGTTAAGTGTAATCATAACGTGGGTGGTTAAAAAACAAAAGGAGTAGTCTGATGTCCTCCTCCAGCAGATGGATAATAAACCTGGAAGTTCAAACCTGTGCTGCACAAACAGACATACATTGCCTTTCCTGACGTAGTCGGGGTCTTTGTATATGTCTCTGGCCAGGCCGAAGTCACAGATCTTCACGATGTTGCTCTCTGACAGGAGAATGTTCCGGGCTGCCAAGTCTCTGTGGATACACTGCGCGCACACACATACACACACATTATTACCATGCAGACAGGTGTTCGTGTGAACATGTGTTTGCATGCACTGTCCCCACTTTCTTTCCCTCTGATGTGTGAATTTTAAACATGATTTAGCATGGGGGAGTAAAAGCATCTTTAGTTTTTCAGAATCAGTTTGTTTAGCGTGTGTCATTGTGTTTGTGTGTGCGTTGTTTCATGCCAGTTTGTTAGTGAGGCTGGATTATATCACAGCCAGACTGGGCTGTGTAGAGTCTCTCTGCAGGGGATCCAGCATCATTCCCACAGCTGTCATGGGAATGTGCCTTTGTGGTTGCGAGTGGTTTTAGGGGAAGTTATTTAAAGCCACTCTGTCTCCTTTAACTCTCATTTTCATTAGCAGTAATAGCTATTATCAGTTTCACCCCCATCCAATCACAGAGCTGAACTGTAGCAGTTCATGTAATATGTCTCACTGTAAGTATATTTTTTATAAACCCAAGTATAATGCATTTTTAAAGGGTAATTTTTACACAGGGGGTGTTAAAAAAAATCAGCGCACAAAATGATGGAATTCAATAAGGCAGAAAAGGCAGTTTGCAAGCCTCACCAGTAGCTGGATGCTAGAAAAACCCAGTTCCTGCTGGTAGTAAGATTGAAATAGTTCAGTTGACAGAAAGACTCAGATGTCAAATCACCAATTTCTAGTTTTAAATTATACTACTAACATTTTTCTCCCAAAATAAATAAAAGACGTAGATTCTTAAGACAAGTGTTCTTTATTTCTACTTGTTTTCCTGAATCACATCAGAAAGTGGAATATTTAACTTTATATTGTTATAAATTGCTTTTATGATAATTCCTTTGCAAATTCAAAATTAAATCTAGATCATTAAATCATTTCATGATAATGATCATGATCATTCTAAAATTATATCACAAAGCCCACAAGCTTTCATTTAAAGCAAAAGGCGTTGCTTTTTTATCAACAATTGATATGTTTTTTGTGTTCTATTGTAAAAGAATTATTGATTTATGAGATTTGAGAATCACTGCATTTTTGTTTCATTGATGTTTTACAGTGACTCAACTTTATTTTAATATATAAGGTTGTTAAAAATGAGTTTGCCTGGCAGCTAATGGTTTAACATCCTGTTTCACCAGATCTTCATATGTTTCATTACAGGTGTAACAAAAGTAATAAATGATGACATTATGACTTTAAAGGACATTTCATTGCGAGAGATATTGCAGTGTAGAAAAACTATTACTGCCAATTAATGTTTGGATTAAACCTTGCTGGAGTTGTTTGTCTTTTCTATTTATTGTGTTTTGGGGAGATGTATATATTGTCTGTTATAATGTTTTTGTACTTTTTCACCACTGTGTCCATCAAAGAAACATGCAAAACATCCATCCCTGAGAAAAGAGCTGTGCATGCTGATTCTCTGCAAATATATTTCACTCAGTCATTTCCACTGTGCACATATGATATTTTTAGCCTTAATAACATCATAAGGTTGAATTGTTGCACAATAGTCAATGAACTATTATCAAGTACAATAGAGTGATTAAAAAAACCAAAAGTGATAGGAAAACCCCACCCTGAACAGACCCAGACCGACCCACTGCCAGCAAAGCTAACTTTTCCACTACAGCTCATTCAGTAATTGTTGACATAGTAGTGCTGACTGTTAACCTTTCTGGAGGCCAGGAACTCCATCCCACGAGCAACCTGGAAACTGTAGCAAATCAGATCTTCTATTGTCAGCGGGGTTTTCCACAAGTCCTCCACTGGAGAGGGAAAAACAGAGGCGGAGTGCAGTCATGAAAGAAAAAAAAAGAACGTTGAATTTCATTGTTGAAGTGAGGATGAAATCATTCATTCTCTTGATGTAAAAATGACTCACTATTCTCCACCGCAGGACTCTGATTGGTCGCCTTGGCTGACGTCTGAGGGCTGCTGAGGGGCGAGGAGGATGCAGGAGGCGGCTGCCGGGCTCTTTGGTCCATCTGACCCGCTTCGATCATCCGCCTCACTTGGCTCTGGGTTTTCGGAGAGCGATCCTAAAAAGGAAAATGTCTGCTGCATCATCTCCGCAATCGATACGGAAAAAAGAAGTTACAAAATCCACAGATCAGAGCTAAGGGGATTTGTGAGCAGAAATGACATAAAAGGCAATAACAGAAATGTGGGGTAAAATAAGTTTACTGTGAAAAAGTGAGATTCAACCACCTCACTAATATAAAAAATGTCAAGTCTGATTTGGTTTCTGCTTTGATACCCTGTAGGGAAGGAAGAACTCCCTCTTGGCTCTCAGGAAGTTGGACAGGTTCCCGTACTTGCAGTATTCCACTATCACCATCAGCGGACCTGGTGATGCAGACGTTCCACATGTTAGCTAACCTCTTGCTTTTTTAAAGCAAATCACACATGAAAATGCTCCGATTGTGTCAGCACACATTGCTTTCGTGTTACACAAAATCCACCAGAATGATTCCTGCCTCTTCTTTAGCGGCTTGTTCTTTCCTCCCACCATGTCCAGAATAGTGCTGGGATGCATTCAAGCTGCAGCCTTTTCTGTCTGAGAATAGCTGCTTTTGTTAAGGATAAACATTTTCAGATGTAGCGCCGCACAAAATGTGCTCTATAGGTCAAATTCATGTATAGGCTACAAAATAAGGCATGTGTTATTATTCTTGCCTGGTTGGCTGTTATAAAATACATCAAGGCTGAAAAGGGGGTGGATGTATTATGTAAACGCTTCATGAAAAAGGAATTTCACACTGAACAGCACACAGGAAAGCAGGAAGCATGTATGGTTCCAAGAAAATAAAAATATTCAAAGCCACCCTATGAGGAAACCCTGTGATTTGGCCACACAGATGATGTATAATTACAAACACACTTAGCTAATATATAATATCCTTAGCTAAAGTATAACTGATTTGATCTGTTCTGAATTTTATTCTCAGAAATTAAGACAAATTTAAAAAAAAAAAGAGGTTGAGGTCCCGTTCGATGACAAACTCATCAGTCCAATAATTTCACAGTATTCGCCCCGTCATCCGTGCACATGTGTGGACTCACCATTTGGTTTGGTGCAGGCTCCTAACAGGTTCACCACATTCAAATGATTACCGATGTGAATCAGTATCTTTAACTCTGACATCAAGGCCTTATGTTCGCTCGCTGTGGCTCCATCTGTAAAACACACCAACATTATACAACTTTATTGATAAAAAGATCCAGGAAAAAGTCTGCAAACCTTGTGAACTTGCACGATGCATTAATGAATCTGGAGATTTTTCATGATCTGTTTGCTTTTTGGCTCAAGTGCAAGTTGCAAGTCTTATCCACTGTACTTTGAAAAGCCTTCTGATTGGCTAATGTGGCTTTAAAGGCAGGGGAACTTCCCACATTTTGGTTTGGCTTGCTCCTTGTTTGAATGGAGTCTCAGTCAGTGAGACTTTATGTTGTACACAGTGCCATTTGGACATGTTTTTTTTCTGTGGTGGAGGTGGGTTACACAATGTCTGTGTTCATGTAAACATATTCTTAGATGTCCGAAAGAAAATAATTATCTACCTTCATTACAAGTAACTGCATATTCCTGATCCAATTATCTGCATTGTCACTCACCAGCAGCTATGTATTATTTGGCCGTTAACCTCTGATTGGCTGCAACTTCTCCATGGCAACATTTAGAAACATTCACCTTTTTCCATAATTGATGCCGCTGACCGTCACCGTGGTGATTCCTGGTTCTTCCTGTGGTATTTAGACCGCTTATTTTACAACTGCCTGTCCCAGATAGTAACTAGGTAATGTTTGTTGTTAATTAACCTTTGCTACCCCCCACCCCTCCTTTGTTCAATAACTTCTGGTTCCTTCTTTGCCTTGTTGGGTGGCTATCCCCGTAAAGATAATCTATCACTCACTATGGTGAAAGAGTGTGTGACCAGTCGCCTGAGCTTTTTGTGAACTTTAAGTCGTCTTGTAGGCAGACTGCACCGTACAGCGCTGTGTGAAATGCTTATGGTGGTGGATCAGAGCCCACATTGGTGCAAGGTTCCAGTCTGTATCAACCAGAGTTCAGCAGCTTTGCTCCTTCAGCACCAACAGGCGTCCAAGCTGCTGGTGTGTTCCCAGCAGCTCAAACAGGTCAAGCAAGCCCCTTGATCTCTGGCCTGCCATCTGTCACCAACCCTGAAGTGTTTGTGACATGAGCTAGGCGCAAGACGCAGGCATTGGAGAGGCTAAGACTTGGCAGGCTTATGTAAAGTTTTCTATGTGAAGAGATTTTATTCCAAAAAAAGTGGCACTGAGGCATGTAAACTGCCTGCTAGAGGAATGTCAGACAAATATTCATAATTCACAAGATTTAATTTAAAATACAATCAAGATAGGGTTCATCAGTAACAGTTTCTCAAAGCTCTGACATTAGCAATGACACCAAATTTAGTAAATTAAAATTCTAAATGAATGTGTAAAAACAGCAGAAAAGACAATGAGTTGATTTTAGGGTCACACTCTAATCCTTATGTTCTGAATTTATTTGTAAGGTATTGCATACCGGCATTTGTGTTGTATTGAACATGTAAGAAGCTCACATCTAAAACCTGTCGATCAATGCAGCTATCGATGAGTCTCACAGATCTTCGACTGGCTGGAAATTCATGTTTTCCATTTGTGTAGAAAGAAGACGGATTGATTGGTTACAGGCCTGATGTTCCCGCTGTGAACACAATCTTTTTTTCTTTTGTTTGTAAATGATCTGTTGGAATTATTGACGAATGATTTCTCGGTAGTGTGTGTCCTTTCCGCAGGTCTCAGATCAACTTCATTGTCAGTGTTTGGTAATTTTCACAGCACCAGTTTACCTTTGTGCTGTCAATCCATTTACACCCTCCCAGTACGTTCGTTTCTTCCTAGACTCAAGAACAATCAAGTTTTAACAATTTGTAGAGATTTCTCTGGGTATGGCTGAGAATCCAGGCCTGAAAATGTATTTTTTTATTTTCTTTTGCAGCCTTTTCCAGCTTTGTAATGGTTTTTCTCAAAATGTCTTTTAAAAGTTCCTCCAAACAACTAATAATTCTCCAGACGTTTTTGTGTGTTGGCTTCTTTTTATAGAAAAGGGACATCTCAAACTTCCAAGCTCCAGGTACAGAAGTTGTTTGCACAGAGGAGCACATAATCCTACAACCTTTACTGCAAATGAAAACACACTGTTTTGGGTACATTTATGAAAATAAAACTGTCCATGTAACACAAAATTCTGAGTAAACACAAAAATCCTGGCAATTTTTAAACGTTTGGAGAAAACTCTCTCTGTCTCATGCATTTTTGTGCATATTTTCTGTGCACACCCAATAAGTCACATGCAGCTGACTCCCGTTTCAAATCACTCTACTCCTGTGCATGTGTGGCTTTGTGGGAAGCAGAATTCATACAAAGCAAGCACACACAGAGTAAATAAAGCCAAATCTCACCCTTCAGCATCTTGACAGCCACTGTATCCAAACTGTTGCTCTTGTTGATGCCGTAGATGGATGCTTCAATTACTTTTCCAAAGGCACCGTGGCCTAAAACCTTTCCTAAGTCAGGAGAGAGTGAAGAAAAACAAGTAAACATTCAGAGTGGTTTTTGTCTCACTGGAGTTGTGGTAGGATGCATTTACTAAATGTAAATGCACACAACTTCCAGACACACAAGGAGGACGAATATGAATATCAATTGCAGCATTTGACAACATGTTTCCATAAGCTGCTGTTGTGAAACAGATGCCTTTCCTCGGGGCGTTTTTAAAAAGCGGTTCTGGGAATGAGAACATATTTAACATTAGCACTCTACTTGGCAGCACTCGGCACAGCTGGCTGCAATCCAAACTCTTGCCATTATGGATTCTGGAAATGGAAAAATAATTCACTTTCATCCATCTATTCACTCCCATCCATCCCTGTATATACCCACACAAACACACACACACACACACAAAACTCTCTCTAATAAGTCCCTTCACCACCCAACCATCCTTTTTTTTTAATCCTAGCTTTTGTAGTTGCTCACCCAATCGGAGTTTGTCTCTGGAGATCTCCCACTGTGACGAGTCATAGGGCAGGTATTCACACTGCTCGTCCAGCGGCACCTCCCCGGGGTCCATTATGATTGACAGATAGCCCGTCTTGATGTCTGCTGGGTTAACCTGCAGTTCAGAAAATAGACGGAGCTAATGCAAGGTGAGGAGGTCAAGAGATTTGGAGGAGTTGAATGATAGTGAATCCAGCAAAGGAAGTGCCGGAGGAGCTCAGAGAAAAGATAAAGGTCAGAGGAAATAGGTGTCACTACAACGAGGAAGTGATTATCGTGGAAAGTGGCTGAAATCATCATTGTTTGCACTTTTTGTTGTTGGCAATTATCCATGTAGGTTTGCTGCTGATGTTTACTTTTCACGACTTAATAAAGTGAGATATGTTTGACAGGAGAAGCCTTTTTGTGTTTGTGTGCCAGCAGCGAGCCAGCAGAAGAACGAGAGCTGACAGACAGGTCGCATGCTGCTAACAGCAGTCCTGATGAAGTCTCTTCATCAGGGGTGAAAACGTGTGTAAGAATTTCTTCCACAGGACGTGTGATGGCTTGCAGCAGACTTTAACTGAAGCATGACTTTATGCCAGTTCCATTCATCAATTTACTACCCACTTATTCCAGCGCAGGGTTGCAGAGGGACTGTTCACCTCGGACAGGTCACCAGTCCATCATAAGACTTATAGCTGAGGTCGTAAATGGATTTAAAAGTTCCCAATGAGAGAAAGCTTTACATGTTTTACAAACTAGACAGTCTGTAAGTCTGTTTCAGACTTTTTTCTACATTTTCATTTAATCCGTTTGCAGAAGAACTAGCTGTAGCTGAACATTCTTTCTTGATGTTGTACTCTGAACATATGTTACATCAGTTATTCTGTAATTGATCAACAATTGCCACAAAATAGTTAGATACACAATTTTGGATACAAACGCAACAATTAAAATTTATCTTAGCTTCTGCTTTCGTACTGGTCGCTGAAAGACAAAACACGAGATCTGTTATCACCCAGTCTGAATACAGAGAGAACTCTGTGTGACTTTTTCCACTTTGCATCAACATTCACAGACAGAGTGCAATTTTTTATGGATTTTCTGTGCTCTTGTGCTTTCATCTGAGGAGAGTTCACTCTGAAATGGGATTGTTCAGAGGGCGTACTATAACCATGTGTTATCTTAAGTAGTGGCTCTCAAACTGTTGTGAGATCATTTCAGGGGGTCGCTAGATAATTGTGAAAAATATGAAACCTATATTTATCAAATAAATTTGAGATTTTTAATAACGAAGAGATAAATCTAAATTTAACACCTTAATTCTTTAACATATTAATGCATAAAACAACATTAATCCCCCTTATTCATGAAGACAGACCGTTTTCTAGCTATATGTGTGGAGGATCCTGCAGGATGACCCATCTGATATATAATGAATAATCGTCATCACGTAAAAAGGAAGGGTAATAGATGTACTATGTGCTTGCATGCTGCTTGATAGATGCAGATAATCAGCTGACTTGTTTCCTGCCCTGTAAAGTCGCATTAGCTACAACAAATGTTTGTTGGTAGGATGTCGTGGACTGAGGTCCAGGACCAGACATGATTTTGTTGACTCACTTTATGTGATCATATCCAGTAATCCTTCACACAAACACTGCAGTCACTTGTATAAAATGGAATAAAATTGTCTTTAAGCATAGAAGTACTCAGGTCACAGTTGCGTAGATATAATATCCTGTGTGTTTAAGCAATATGTATTTGTCACGCAAGAGGAGGACTTCAGCAGGAAATGTAATGTGGGCTGCTGTTCAAAAGCGGCTCATATATGCTGCAACTATTAGTCAGTGTGACTGTTTATAGACCAGCTGTGAATCGTGAGGTTAATGTATTATGCAATTATGTTTTTAAAAAGATAAAGATAATTTAAGAGGCAGAGAAATAACACTCAAGATTTTCCAAATATTTTGTTATTTTCCTTTCAGTATCCGAAAGCTTTAAGGAGTGAAAGATGTGATTTACAGCAGCAGTTCCCAACCGATTTTCCTTGAGGGGGGGGGGGGGGGGGGGGGGGGGGGGGGGGGGGGGGGGGGGGGGGGGGGGGGGGGGGGGGGGGGGGGGGGGGGGGGGGGGGGGGGG
>JAVQJG010174282.1:0-13785 GCA_036024015.1 Craterocephalus amniculus
TCTATCTATCTATCTATCTATCTATCTAATCCAATAGGGACTCAGGGGCCCCGAGTGTGATGGCGAAAGGAAATATCTTCTTTCTTTAGTGAGCCAATGGGTGGCGCTATTTATAACCCCCCCACATCTACCCACATTCTCTGATTAGGGCCCCAATCACTGATCTGGAACCAGTTGACATGTTCTGCTCAGTGAGAATATAAGAGTGTGGGACTGAATAGCAGATGTCAGATCAGTAAAAGAAGTTGGAGATTTCTGAGGGTGAAATGGGTAAAATAGTTCATGTAAGATGTTTTCCCGTTTTCTGAAGCAAAATATTTGCAGTAGCCTTGAGAAGGGGGCAGTTTTCAATGTATTGAGTGACTAAATTCTCTTTGTGGACAGCCTGGGTGGGGGATGTGAAGTATGGATCTTTATCAACAAGGGGGAAGCAGAGGGAGCATGTTGGGGGAGGCCAGATTCCGCATGGTTTAAAGCGCAGAAGATCAACAAAGGGTACCTCGTAATCTCTACAAGTGGAAAACTTCATCTTCATTTTTCTTCTTAAATGGCACTGATCCAACTTTTAACGCTTCCTTCTCATCGTTTAAAACAGCATTGCATTGCAGTGCAATGCCTCTGAGCTTGGAGCAGCCCTTTTTGTGGGAGGTCGGGATTTGCCATACAAAATGTTCTACATCACCATGGAGCGCTTTGGAGATGATTTTCCAGATCTGTGCTACAGCTTTCCAGCAATCTTTTGGTCCTTTGTACTGCATATAAAAACAAATCTGCCTGACCCTCGCGCTGCTGCAGCTTGTGTTACAGAGTCACTATAAAATATTCATCCATGGAAAAATCTCTTTGATTCCAGTCGGTCATTTGGCTTCATGCACCGCGCAGGTTAAAGTGATCCTAAACATGTAATTCAACCTGGAGCATCGGCAGCGTTCAGGTCCAGCAGGACTGCGGAATTATCCACATTTGGGAAACATTTAAGGGAAACTTTGCCGTCTGCCTCGTGCCTTTTCATTCATTCATTCACAGGAAAAAAGGAGGATGTCCTCCACTCCTCCTACTTCTCCCTCTCCTTCAGGTGAGTCACCAGAAATAGAACTTGAGCAAAACGGCGAAAATTTACTTTTCTTTTTTAAAAAACCTTTCCTCCCCTGCCCCTTAAAAAAACGGAGTTATAGCCTACTGATCACGGCAGTTAGTTGACCTGAAATGACCGATGCTTCACTCCAAAGAAGATATTTTTCTGTGTTTTCAAATCGTACACATGAATGATCTAATGTTAGAGGTGAGCGCACATGCACAAATCAAATTGTTTCCAAGAGACTCGTAAAACTGAACTTCACATCTTCATAAAGGAAAACTAAAATGAGCGGACTAAAAACCAACAAACTTTAACGTCACACATCATGATCGATGTAAATCGTCTTAAAATAATTTTAAGGAGTAGGCTGTTACATGGAAGTTGGTCTTTATAGAGGAAATTCAGCAGTAGCCTAATTAGATTGCTGCTGCGCCCATCAATTATCCTACAGGCAGTTTGTGATCAATAAATAGTATAAAACTAACGAAAAGTTATTTGAGACAATAAACAAAAAAAACATACCAATCGGCTGAATGACTGCTGATAAAATACTTAAAAATCATCTGTAATGGGGAATGTGAGATATACAAGGGAGATGTTTCGTTGATTTATTTTTTCTTTCTTGGCGCTGGGTCCAGAGACGCTTCTCCAGCCGCCCCCTCGCCGTGACGTCACCGATATTTCATTCAAAAAATTTGCAGCCCGTTTTCACTCACCGCTGCAGGAGACCTGATATCGGACTGATAAACAGCCGCCACCAAGTGATTTACTCATCAATAGAGTTTTTATTATTTTGCATTATCTCCTCCCTCCCCCCCTTGCTGTTGCCCAGCCGAGACTCGACTCATTCACATGATGGATTTGCCTGAAAATATGCATACCACACCCACATTCATAATATTGCGTCGGTTTGAAAACGATAAAAATAGAGATAAATAACCAATCGAAAGATAAACGCGCGGTTTTACCATCTCATAATGTAAAAAAAGAGCGGTAAAATGAAGGAAAGAAGTTCTTCAAGTCACTGAGTTACTGTGTAGTGACATGAAAAACACGACACGCATGCTTTTGTGATTGAGGTGCAGCTTTTTTTTCGTTGAGGCTAAATATTTCTAAACGAAATCTGTTTGTGGAGCAAAAGAAAAAGTTTTATATTAGAGCAAAAAACTATTCATTCTCATTCTTCATGGTGAGAAAACAAAAACATCAGCCTTCAAACATAAGTTAGTGTAACCACACATATTTCAAGTTAATAAATGAGGGGGAAATGAATGAATTACTGTTTTGCTTTGATATAACTTCACACACCTGTAATCTGCAAATTTCCCCCCAAAATAACAACAACAGATGATCTGCCTGGCAACTTCCTTGTAAAAGATATATGAAAGTGAGAGATTGGTAGCTGGAATGCATGAAGTAAACGACAAAACACAACCCCCTCACCCAAAAAAAGGAGAAAAGAGACATGGGCTCAATGAACCCTTTGAACTGCATTGACAGCAGCGCCGGGTAAAGGCAAATTTCTTCTGAGAGCCTACATAGTGAGGAATGGGGGTTGGGTGGGGTTAGATGGGGTGATAGAGTGCAAACTCTGCTCAGAAAGTTGGTATTCAAACAGCCCATGAATCTGGCTTTGTTCATAATATCAGACTGACTTTAGTTGTATTTTCCAAAAGGCATTGTTTAAACGAATAACTGTTTTCTAAGGCAGCTTTCAAAGCCATTAATCTTTTACATACTTAATCTAAAAATATATAAGTTGATTGTAATGATGTTATCCAAGCCACTCCACAAATCACAATCCATGTGATTTTAAATCCTTTTAAGAGAAAATGTGCGTATTTTCAATTTTATTTGACTTAAATTCACATCTGGAATACATGAAATTAATTCCCACTAACTTAATAAGAACATGACTGATAGTAAAAACATAAAAATGATAATTAAAAGAAGTCCAAATCCACATCAAATGAAGGTATTTTGTTGCAATGTCATTTTATTGCTGATAAGGGGAAAGCAAACAACTCTTAACTCTCCCATAAATACATAATTGCATCTAATCTTGAAATCTAGATTTAAATTAGCTCAAGACTGGATAAAAATCTGTTTCACTGATATTTCATCAAATATTTCATGGATCCTGTTATAGATTTTATTATACTAAAATAAAACTTTGAACAAAACCTTCCCAGCAAACAATCATTCAAGTTAAATGCCATAAAACAACTTATATAGTCATGTTTTTTAAGTTCCAGGCAATCTCTTACAACACTTCACATCAAAAAGCAACTAATTATAATTGAATAACCTTATGAACCACATAAAGCTTATATAGCCAGAAATAGAAAATTACAGAAGAAAATGATGAGAGGGCCAAGCATATATGGAAAGAGGCTGTATGCAATTAGAAGATAGTTAAAGTGTTATAGCTTGTACACTTCAAAACTATGGAAACAAGTTCAGTGTGATTTAAAAAAATATATATATTTACAGCTATGTCACAAAGACACACCTTTAAAACAGGGAAAAGCTTCACTTAAAAGTTTTCTTTTTTAATTTCAGTGGAAAAACAAGAGTGAAACAACTGAAACACAAAGAGGTCAAAACTGAAGTCACAAGCAATAAAAGATGTTTTCATTTCAGTTTGGAAAAAGTTCATTTTATTTAACATCTCTCAGATTTGAAATGTTTTTTGTTTCCACATCAGTTTTTCCCAATATGTCAATCAAACAGTGGTTGAAATGGGCTGATTCTTATGTTAACACAAGTTTGACAACAATCAGTGCAGAAGAAGTCTGACTTCAAATGATCCCTTTTAGTTTAATCCTACAAAAACAAGAACTTTTTAACTTTTTATAAACCCAAACAGGAAAACTTGTTTTTATTGTTTGGTGTCCTCCTCTCTACAAAGTGGTTGAAAGTCAGGAAGAAGTTTGAAACTATCTGTTGTAAAGGTCTAAATGAAAACCAGGACGTTGTGGGGATGATTTTACGAGCTAACTTCGGCTTCGCTTAGTATCAGCTGAACACCCTTTTTTCTTCCATGTAAAAGCAATCTCACTTTTGTAAAATTAATCATCATTACTATCTCATTTGGCAAACTCTGACAAGTTGCTGTTTTTTGTGTTTTTCATTCATTTCTGCAAAAAGTAAAAACAATTTTTTATCCTCAACATTAAGAGTAAGACATTAGAAACGACACACATTTAAAGATAATTCTCCATCAAGCAGGAACAAAAAATGGAAATGCAGTAAATATTCTGTCGCTCCAAGACAAATACCAAACTTTTACTTCTACTTAAGTTTTGATTATAAGAACAAATAGCTATTGCAAGCAGCAGCAGGTCTGATATAAAGATGTTTTTTCTTGATATGTTATCCGTGATTCACCAGTAAAACAGACTTTCAGACTTAAAAGGAACCTCAGATTTGAACCCAGCCGTCAGAAAATGCCCACTAATCTCTGGTTTACTGTTCAGTTTGCATGTTGTGACTAAAACAGGAAGACCCCCGCATGCTTTATTCAACTTATTCCCCCGTCCTTCTCTTGCACACATCATTGCTGTGCTCTGTGCTATTTTCCACTGACTTGTCCTAATCAGAAAGGTCCTGTCAGGATATGAGTGAGTGGATAACATCTGACACCGGTATCCAGTCCTGTGACCCAAAGCGTAATTCTGTGGCGACTGTGGAGGCCTCCACTACAAGCATCTTCAAAAAACGGCCTTTGCGCGGGGGCTGGGATGGACTGGGACTGGGGGTAGGGGCAAAGTGAATTCCGGAGGGTGGGCTCTTCGGCGTTGGTGGGTGGAGAAACTCTTGTTGTTGTTTCATTCCTCCAATGTGTTTTTACTCTTTCTCCTCAACCGGGAATAACCCCTTAAGAAACGTCCTACCAGGGTTGGGTGTGAGATAAGATGGGGAGTTTCTCAATGAGCGGGGATATTTTTCTGCCTTGTTGTTGTCAAGTTGCTCCATGGCCTTGAGAAAGTGCAGCTATTGCTCACTGCAGCGTTCTGTTTTCTGAAGGCACAGAATGACCAGGAAGACTTGTTTTTTCTCTTTATGCTGAAGAAAAATATCTTGTCAAGCAAGGTTAATAACTGCAAAGAGTTTAAATAAAACTTCCCTTTGTCTGGATCAGACAATCTTTACCGGAACCAAACAATTTCACACCCTTCTCCAACAGTTGCCATTTGTTGTATCTTCTCTTCTTTTGTGATGCAAAATTTAAAAAAGAAGAAAAAAGTAGATCAAACACTCAGAAAACTGGTCAAGCTCCAACCTTGATCCAGAATCTAATTAGCACAACTTTACAGGAGTCTCTGAAAATTCTCCAGTGACTCAGACCAATGAGCTGATATTTTATTGTCAACTGAGGATCACAACTGACAGTTTTCAGGTTTGTTTTCCAGACTTTTCCACTCACATTCCAAAGCTGTGAGTTAAGCTCTCCTCTTGTGCCCACTACGATGCTCAGAGGTTACTGGCTGTGTGTTGTAGAAACATGAGCTCAAAGACAGGTCCATACTTTGCTTTACATTATTCATTAGTGTTTTCCTTCAGGTAAAATTAGATTTAGGCTGCTAAGTGTGACTGCTTGCTCTTTCTCTAACAAAGACTACAATTTAAATCTGTCTTCACTCCGAGGTTACATATTAGTCTAGGGTAAAAGGAACAAAGACAAACAAGGTTATGTCTTTGTTTTGTCTGAATTATGTGTTTACTTTATATCGGATAAAGTCACTTTGTCCTCGCACAATGGTACAATTTCTTCATTTTTTGTTAATTTTTCTGCTTGAATGCACATTGACTATTAAAGTAAAAAAACAAAAACAACAACACAAAACCAAAACAAACCTAATCTGTTTTAGAGGAGGGGCTCAGTTGTGGAGTTTGTATTGGAGCTTTGGAATTTTTTTTCTCTACGTTATAAAGAACTCCAGGAATGAAAACTAACACGAATTTTCCATTTGCATTGAGTTTCTGAGTAGTTTCTATCCCCTATTTTAAAGAACGGCCACACAAATCCTGTAGGTTAGCACTACAGCGCCTTTAGGTGTTTAACATAGCTTAATGCTTTTGCAGCTAATTACTTGCCATGTTATTATTATTTCCTTGTGTATTCGGGGTTGTCCCCCCCCCCTCTGTTGCCATGGCCACCTAATTATCACACAGGATTCATTAAAACTTAATTTAATCCCATATAATCATCTAATCTAATCTCAGTGCATAATAGCCTTATGTGGCCACACCAGCCTTTCATAATACAGAATCTCATGCAAACACACCGGCAAGCAGCGCCCCGTAAAAACACATTGTTCTCACGATGAAAGGCGACCGATTTCTTTCTTCTCATAAGACTGGATGTTACCACCGGTGGGAGTTGAGTTCACCTCTTCGCTGCAATCTTATGGGCAGAAATCAGTAGCAAGAAAGCATGTAATTGACAAAGTCACGTGTTCCCACTACGGGAACGGGCACAACCAGCGCAAGAGCGAATGAGAGCGAAGGAGAGAGAGAAAGAGAGAGAGAGGGGGAGAGAGAAAGCAGTACAGAGGTGGTGTGAGTGGGGAAGGGATTGAAGGGAAGAGAGAAAGACATGACAAAAATATCAAAAGGCAGAAAGCACGCCGTACCATGCGAGCGAAATTGGTGAGCGATGGGATCGAGGATGTCGGATTAATGGTGACTACCGCAGCCCGTTTTCGCAGAGGAAGCTTCTCTATTGCAACTTGGGCGCAGAGGGTCCGCGGGGAAACATGGCCGAAGGTTATCCTGCAATTATTTTCTATTTTTTTTGCTCTTAGTTTTTCTCTCTATCTGCTCACGCGAGAAGGGAGGAGAGGCAAGGTGCAACGTGATTATTGTTTGAAACCTCACAAGAGGCGCGGGAGGGTGGGGGAGAAGATAAAACAAAACAAAAGTAGGAAAAAAAAACACCCCCCAAAAAAAAAAGCCCCAGAAACACCTTCGACCTGAACCATCCCTTGCCGAGCACCGTGTGCGATTGTGCAATTATGCGATTGTGCCTCGCAGTAAAGCGAGAGGAACCATGTGTACACCTGCCTTTTTCCTGTAGCGTGCAACTCCACAGCAGGAGCAGGGCTGTGGATGCACGACATTCAGAGAAAGCCCCTCCGCAACTTACACCGACTGAGCGTGCCTGTGCACGAAGCAGATGCACTAATCTGTCATGGAGTAGCAACTTTTTTTGAGGGGGGGGGTGGGGGACGTTTACAGTTGCTGCACACCGGGTCACAGCGCCACGCGCCCCGAACGCTTAGGATATCGATAATGTCCTCATCATATCATAGGAAATTTCTACCGGCCGTGAACTTCGCATTACAAGTAGAGGGGATTCCCCCCCACGCTTGAAGAATGTAACATAGCCTATTACACTTTTATAAATCGTTAACGCGCGCGAAGAAATGCTTCTCTTGCAATCTGTGTCTCAGACTTTGTGAGACACAGTCCTCTGACTCGCTGCTTGTGTGCCCGCTTGTTTCAGGAGGGCCGGGTAAAGGTGGCGGAGAAGACCCCGCCAAGTCCATCGAGCAGCAGGAGGACAGGACTCGACCTCAGACCCTGTCTGGATCGGGCTTCTGCAAATGGTTCAACGTCCGGATGGGCTTTGGATTTATCTCAATGACCAACAGTGAAGGGAGCCCAGTCGACCCCCCTCTGGATGTTTTCGTCCACCAAGTAAGTTGCCAAAAAACACAAACCAGCCCGAGGAAAAAAACATCTGCTTTGGGATGGTCGCCCTCGTCCGGATTTGCTTTTCAAAAGCGTGAAGAGGCGACGAGTGATCGATTCGTTTTATTCCCCTTGCCAAAAAAACTCACAGTATTAATTCAGATCCCATTTTGATGCCCGCGGGCTCCCTTATTTCTCCTCGGAGCACTATTCGGTTGTTACATTGTATCATCCGGATGTTTTGCATTGCCCAACACGTTAGTGTGTAATCACACGTTGTTCACGGGCTTGAAAAAACATGTTAAGTTTCCTGTTTGGGCCACATGCGACCAGCTCTCCCCTCCCTTGCTTCCCTCTGCTCTGCAAAGAGAAAGGAAGAAATGTTGTGTGGCTATGACACGGTTAGTTTCACACTTGGCCCTAATGGACAGCATAGCCTGCCTGGTATCTAGCCAGCTAACATGTCGGCAAACGTGTTTTTAAAAACAGTCCAAACTTAGCACGCTGACCCTGCCTTGTGTTCAGGAGCAGCTGCTTTTTGGTTTCTGGGTGTTTTTTTTAAGGTGTAGTTGATTGAAACACAACATCTTCCTACGTGACGCCAGGCCTGTTTTCTACCACATGTAGGCTACTGTTGATTTACTGTGCATGGAGTTCATTTCAGATGCCCTGTTTTCGACTTGTTCCACAGCAAACAAAGAGCAGTGAGGTCCTCTCTTCTTTCAGCTCCTCTCCCCCGTTAAATTGCCATTTTTACGGTCCAATAAAGTGGTTTTAAAATCCTCAAGGAGGAACCAGTGAGGATGAGGAGGAGAGGCATTTTCGCCATTTCATTTGACACCCTCTCCTGGCTTTCTTGTGGACTGGATGTTGTTTTGAACTGGTGCATAGTGGGGGTCAGATGTCACTAGTAATGGAAAAAAGATTGCTTTATCCATGATTTATTATTATTATTATTATTATAATTATTATCATTGTTGTGTTAGCAAGATTAGCATGAGCTTTGAAAAATGTTTCCACATTGGATATTGGGCACCTGAAACATTAAAGTTGTACAGATTTTATTTAAAGCTTGAAGTCAGTCTAAAAATAGAATGTTTGACCTCAGTTTGGCATGTTTTGCTGAAAGAAAAAAATACATTTTGTACACATTTCTGTGTTCTGTAACCGGCCAGAAAGCTTGCAGTGATTAAACTGGGTCTTTGAAAGCTGCTGACTTTGCTCCACATCTCTGTAATATGTGCCTCATACACCTTACCTTTAATTAGTCTTTAGATAAAACCTATTTCGGACTTTCCTCAACACCAGATTTAGAAGGTGTCAGCTCCTTCTAACATTGATGGAGTGATAATGATGGTGGTTGAATAATGAAGACCTACATGAAGAATAATGAAATCTACAATACGTTGTTTAAATGCTCCAACAAACTTAAAAGACTCATATTTTACGTGAATGGAATTAAAACTGTAAAGCGACCTTGGCTAAGTGTCTATTATGAGGACATCATGTGCAGATCTTGAAATACAAAATTATTCATACAACACAAATGCATTTAGTCATTATTTTTATTGTCTGGTCATTTTTTATTACTAATAACATTGAAGTAACACCTATTAAAATAATTTACTATAGTAAAAAGTAAAATTTCCTCTTAGATCTAGTGTAGTTGAAGTGGTAGATGGTATACATCTATTCATGTTGCAGGGATTTGTGTAACTTGAGTTTATTTACACAATTAGTTTGGAAATCTGATCAGTACACATGAAATAACAAATGTAAGGTGTTTTTTTTTCTTTCTTTTTGCTAAGCTTTACATGCAAACATGGTCACTTCACAGGCAGCCAGGGCTCAGAAAAGTGCATTATTGCAAGACTACATTAGCAGTTTTTGATTGATGCTTTCTAATTAACACTTCACCATCTGAAGGCACCGCATCCATCCACATACTCCTGGCTCCTGTCTTCTCCGCTGGCCAGAGATGTTTTAGCGTGAGTGAAGGAAGTTCTATGAAAAAGCCTTAGGAGCTGAGGAAGAGTCAAACAAACCCCGTCTGAATCATCAGTTTGTACATCGTAAGGCTGCTGTGGTGTATTCTTGCTTTTAGGTTGCAGATGTATGAAAACTAAAGATGATCGTGATGTCACAATCTGTGCATTAGCCTTTTATTAATTGTTTAAAAAAAGTCAGCTTTTTTTTTACTGGCTGTGACACCCAACTAATGTCACACTTTCATCTAAAGCAGCTGAATAATAAAAAGGCCTGTTTGTTCAACCAAGAAAGAGAGGAGAAGTGACAATAAAAGGGTTAAAGATAGAGAAGCAGTGAGACACAGCATGAAAAGTGATGTTTTGAGAGGTGGTGTCATTTTTGTACAGGAAGAGGCATTTTTCTGCATTTAGAAAGCACAGCCTTGGTGTTTTGATGAAATTCATGGTGAGAAAAAATGTTGCCTAAAGTATCAGAAAACGCTGGTTTCATTGTTTTTTCCTGAATGCGTCTTGTCGCATTTGTACACATTACAAAAAATGAAAATTGCCTCTTTTTTTAAATAATTTTTTTTATAAGCCCGCTCACTAGAAAACAACGAATTATATGTTTACATTTGTGCATTTCCTTGGTGGTGTTTCCAGCTACGTGCTAATGATAATGCAGCTGTCATTTAGCACAATAGGAAGACAATATGCATTCATAAGCACATCATCTCACTGAATGTAAAACAGCCCATTTCTTTGCAAGGATTCGGATACACACTCATTAAGTCAGTCACTCATTTTCTCTGGCTGCTCCTCCATCTCCGTCTCTTCTGCCAGCAGCCCGAAGCTATTTGGATGATATTTCCAGGTGCAGAGGAAATGTTTAGATTAGGGGTAAACTGAATTATAATCTGTCAGTTTATTCTCTGAGCTGCAAAAGCATCTGAAAGTCATATTTAGGAGAATGTCTAGAAGTAGGAATATTTCTGTTAGGATAAAAATATTTCATCTGACAAGGAGACCCGCTGAAAAAGAAAAAAAAGCTGACTTTTATCTTCTATGAAGAGATGTTGGCTTGACACCGAGGTCGCGCAATATTTTCTGCATTCATGCTACAAGGTTTCCTCCCGGGGAATTTGAAAGAATCAGAAGAAGAACAGGAGAGACTTTGCAGATTTTATTCCTGCAAAACACACTGACCCTATATGCATCAGAGAAAGAGGTAAGGGACTGTGGGGAGGGGAAGAGGGAGCATGAGGACAGGAGGAAAGGTGGTGGTGGGGGGTTTCCTCAGGAGAGGGAAAGAGGAGGGATGTGGGAAAAATACGTGTGGGTGAGGGGTAGCTCGCGGTGGTCGAGGAGGAAAAACATGAGTGAGGGGTTGAAAAAAGGAGCTGAGAGGTAAGAAAGGGAGGGTGAGTGTGTCAGTGGGGGAACCCGCCCGACCAGGAGCTCTCTTCCTGGGAGGCGTCCTTATCAGAGCTCCCAATCTGATCACTTCCTTTTTGGAAGTCGAGAAAGTCATTACGGCATCTTCACTTTCTGGAAGCTCACTGATTTGCTGTTTGCTGAGCTCCTCTGTACCTGGGCTGCATGTGTGTTGGTTTTTCTCTCTCTCTCTCTCTCTCTGTGTGTTTGGGCTAACATATATTGGGTAATTTCTTCTTACTTTAAAATCTTTATAGTAAAAAACGCAGGAGGGTTGGATGGAGTGATGGGGTGTGTGTGTGTGGGGGGGTTGCTTGCTGTTTGTCTGAGATAATTTTGAAACGTTTGCTGCTGTTATTCTTCTGATCTTCTAGAGTTTGTGTCCAATCTATGGAGTTCCCCATCAGTGTGTGTGTTTGTCCTTTCTGCTCTCGACCACCAGGTTGTTGGTGCTTGCATGTAAACCGTTGCATTCACATTTTGAGTGTGCGAGCGTGCACGCTGGAGAGAGCGTGTGTGTTTTGTGTAGTGAGGTTAAAGTGGGCCCCTAGTGAGATTAACCTCTGGTCCGTGTCACCGTTTGGCATGCAGGCCCCACCCATCTCTGCCTCCAGATAGCCAGTATCAGGCTTTGTGTCTCCTGCAGTCACACTACTCCACGCTCTCACACCAACCCACCGTCCCTTCTCCACATCCAAAAAAGCCATAGAAGAAGAAAGACTAGTCATGTGACTGCCTTTTATGGAGCTGGCCACAGAGCGGAGATGATTGGTAATTGGAATGGTGGCAGATCAGAAAGCAGGTCCGCAGTTGACGTTAAACACAGACAGCTGCAAGCTTGATTTTGCAGGTAAAAGTGAATTTGAGGCTGTTTGAACCTTTTACATTGAATTAATCTCATTTAAAAAGAAAACCTAGATACAAATGTTCATCAAGGCCTTTTGTTCCCTGTAGGATTATTTAGATTTTTTTTTTTGCATTTGTTAGATGAAATACTTAAGAGCAATTCCCAATTAATTTTGTGCTACGTTAATAAGCATAATTACTATTTTTCATCGTAAAAACATCCATCCAAGAGCATGTCTGCTAATTCCCTGGATGTGTTCTGGATCAGAAGTTGTAAGATTTTCAGCTCCATATCTCACATGCTCAAGAAATTCTCAAATTTTAGGATAATTAGATTTTTTTTTCTTGAAAAAAATAGACTATTCAATAAAAATAATAACAACGTGAATAATCAGTTAATTAACTAATTGTTTAATTCCGCAGTGAGAAAGAAAAACTGGACGTAAAAGTTTAAGTGCTGCAGGATTGTAAAAAGGGGGAAAAAAACCCTTTTTTTAAAGATTCATTTTTTGTGTCTTAATGTTTTGTTGTTTTGTAGTTGATAATATTTAAGGAAAAACTCAAATCCTTAATCGGCCAAATAATAAAGCATTGTTACTGCACAGGCTCAAATAAATAACACCACAAGATTTACAGCAAAGGAAATGCTGCAAAATCCCTCTTTTCTTAAAATCACATTTTAATCAACACTATGGCTTTTATCCATTTCATATCTGGACAAATGAGTAACCTGTGCTTAAAACTTATCATGTGGGTTTAGTCTAAACAAAACTATGTGCTAAAAGAAAGAGAAAAAAAGCTTATTTCAAACCATTTTCGAAAAAGATATATATTAATTCTGTCACAGAAAACAGAATGAATCTGCTTGGAAAATAACCTGCAGGGCTAATATTTTAGAGGATGATGAGTTGTCTGTCAGGAAAGGTTTCAGTCACTGGTGGCTGTGGGTTTTATCAGCAGCCACCTATAGCGAGGTTCATTTCCCCTCTCATGCTGATAAATGTAGCTAGATGATCTACTGCTTCCTCCCCCCCAGATCAAATATTTGCCCCAGTCATAATCAGGGGTGTTGGATGTTGTTAATTTGAGGCAGGGGGAAACATGAAGGCTTTTAAGTGTTTGATGGGGGGTTGGGCAAGGTTCAGGGGTCAGGCCCACTAATGACAATGTGTTGAGGAGGACTGGAGTGTCCGCGCCATGAGAGCAGCTCTGTTGGTGGGTTTTTTCACACAGGCATGTGTGTGTTTCCTTTCCTTCATCCAGCTTTCTTCCCCGCCTTTCCCATCCTCTTTTTTCCTTTTTTTATGCATTTATATCCATCCTGTTGAGCCGAGTCCATCTGAACCCACCGGTTAGTGTTTCCTGAGTATAAAAAGCTACTTAATGGCTCCCCGCCACATGGTGACCGCCGCTCCTCTCACGCTCACCTCAAACACAGTCCCTGTCCTCTTTAATCCAGAGCAAAATACCTCGTGGGGCAGCTCTGATTTAATGCATCCCATAATTAGCCATTCCATAGCTGATGGTCGCCACGGAAAGAGGCTGTTGGGTGGATGGTGGGTCTTCTCATGCAACGCCCCCCCCGATCCCCTCACGTTACTGCTTCCTGTATTGATTGCTGGGACTGGCCATGACGAAGGCCGCCTGATGAAAAGGAGGGCTATTTCTATCCAGGATGTCAGAGTGCGTATTGATTGCTGGCTCCTTCCCACACACACACACACACACACACACACACACACACACACACACACACACACA
>JAVQJG010174288.1:0-13596 GCA_036024015.1 Craterocephalus amniculus
AGCTGCACGAGCAGACACAGCGTGAGGATGACGCCGTTGGCTGCAGGTGAAACGGGCTCACCTGGTCACCCTGCAGGCTCCTGGCCCGTCTCTCCTGATGCCGCTGAGGGCGGACCACCTCGTACTTCTGCGCATGCGCCAGCAGCCCCGAGCTGGGCAGGAAACACACTGCACCGCAGAGCAACGTCATCACTCAGCATCACGCAGATCAGACAGGTTCCTCATCTAACATCATGCTGTTGTTTCAAACAGGAGCCTCCACCGTCCCAGTTTTTCATTTCAATATTAATGTTACGACAAATTAATATGACGCATTTTTTTGTGACATTACTTTTAAACTTTAAGTAGTTTTTAACCAGTACTTGTTGTGTTTAAAGCTTGAGCTGAAACTTCTACAGAAGTATTTTTATTCCCTGGTATTTATACTTTTACTTGAGCAGTGATTGTGAATATTTTTGACACTTTTGTCATTCATTAACACATGTTTATGCTTTGAGTTTAACCTCTGTTGTGTGTCTACAGTTTGTCTTCCTGTGTGTGTCCATATGGTCCTCTGCTTTGTGTTGTTCCCTGGTTTCTGTTAACATGTTTGGCATCTTTCCTCTTGCTCAGATGCTGGACAAACATGGTGAAAAGAACAAAGAAAGATAGTTTTCCAGGCTTCTTTTGTTTTTGTTCTCAGTCCAGATGATCTCACGCTGCTCAACGCTGCTTCGGTCCGGTTCTGAGGATCCGTCCCCCCCTGATTTTCAGTCTACTTCTTATTTATTTGGCATTCTTCACCCTTTTCTCTCTGTTTTAAGACCGATTCGACATGTCTGCCTTTGTCCTCCACTTCTTCAATTTCCTTCCATATTTCTATATTTCCTTCTGAACACCGAGCTGAGAAGTGCCAAGTTTTAAACTAATGGCTTCTTGGGAATAACTTGTTTTATGTGTGTCTGGCTGTTATCTTTGGTGGCTGTTACAGATGTGATTAAATAAAGGGGAACAAACTGTTAGGAGCAGCCTGTTGCAAAAACAAACGGGTACTGAGACTGAGCAAAAAAGAAGAAGAAAAAAAAAAACAGAAAACATGTGAAAGACCTTCAGAAAGTATGCAGAACTCCTGAAGACCATTTTCAAAGATTACAATAAAGCCGAACTGCTGGGGAGCGCAGCATGAGTAAACAAGGATAAATGGTTAAATTATCCACCAAGTCACCTTTAAAATGACTCATTACATAGTAAGATACAGTATTTTATAAGCGCGTCAGAGGCTACAGATGCTTAAACTAAACTATTATAGTGTGAAAGTTAAAACATAGTGGGATGGAAGCAGCTCGTGGTGAAATAATCAGAATAAAAGTCTCACCGCAGAGCAGCCAGAGCCGCAGCAACTTCTCCCCCATCATGCTGCGCTGTGCTCGGACACCGCCGCTCCCTTTCCGCGCCGCGAGCCTCCGCCTGCCGCTCACTATCAGCGACTTACACATTTACCGGAATATTACCGTCAAGCTACTGTCATTGCACTTCCGGGTTTGCTGATTTCAAAATAAAACTAGTGTCTGAAATGTGGGTCAGCAACAACTTTGTTTAATATTCTTGGGTTAATTTATTGACTCATAACCACTAATTTCTTTCTTTCTTTTGATCCTTTTTGCTTTTGCTAATGTTTTTTTCCGGTTTGTGTCTGTTTTGCTCAGATTGTTATCTGCTTTTTCTCACTGATGTAAGAAATAGTAATATAATAATATAATATAATATATTATATATAATATATATATAATAATATATAATATAATAATATAATTACTTTAAAATAATGGAAAATAGTGCATAGGAGCACATGTACACTATCAATATGTTAATATTTAATCAGCCATCATTTTAGAAAACGTCTGACAAACCAAACATTTCTGTAGAAGCAAAGGGAACGTTTGAACTCAGTTAATGTTACAACTTTCAAATTATAGTGAATCTATAAAATCAAAAAACATTTCATCACAGATATCCGAAACTTAACATTTTCTTATTTCACATTCTGATTGCAGTAACTTGTCAAGAGCTGGAAGTTATTCATGTACATACCTGTACATTTCCACCTGTGTATAACCCTGAACACGTGAAATGACTCATAATACAAACTGAAGTCAGATCTATTAAAAAGAGATAAAAGACATGTCTCATATTTCACCTTAAAATACTCTCACATGGATTTTTTTAAAATGCAGACAACGTAGACAGCACATTATCTGCTTGTGCATCTGTAACTTTCATTCACCAAATCCATCCTGCTGGCCAGACAGGACTCTGGTGGGCCGGTTTTTGCCCCCAGAGCCATAGGTTTGACACCCCTCCCGTTTCCTGTAGTCTCTTTCCCTGTGCGCAGCTGGTTATCTGGCTTTTCTATTTTGGTTTTGGTCTTTGGTGGGTTTTATTTATTTTATTTTATTTTTTAACAATTTAAGGATAGTAGCTCAACTGAGTACTAAAACAGAAAAAATAAAACAAGACAAAATATAAAAAAATTTAAAAAAACCAAAAACAACATGACTGAAAGTTTTGAAAAGGAGCACCCCTAACTAGGCATAATTTAGTCTTCCATGAAAGGCATAAAATTAAATCAAATTGGCGGTTCCATTAAAAAAATATTTTTAGAAATTTAAAGAGCAAATGTTTATATATTCATATATGCATCTGCATTTGTCCTACACATCTGGCTACACTACACATATGTTTTTATAGTATAATTCCAGTTGTATTTATTCATACTCTTAAACTACATACATGCATGTCCTCACACATACTGGTTAAATTAATGACTAAACTAATAATTAAGCAATTATTCACATTAGAAATAACTGATTTTGGCCAATTTGTTAATCTTGCTCCAGACATTACATTAACAATCAGCAACTGTCTCCCTCTAGTGGCTTCTACCTTCTAATAATAATAATACAGTCATTTCAAGCTGTTGGATGCGTATATTTTATCGTTATGGCTTTCTTTTAAACCTGTGGAAAATAAAAATGAAACTAATTTCAATTTTAGTGAGAAACCAGCACTTAAGAAACAAATCTTAATATATTTCAATATTTTAATGCCGAGGTTGTTGCATCAGGCTTTATTTTAACATCTATAGTCATTGTTTTTAAGACATTTGTAGTCCTCTCACTATTTTTAAATATTAATGATGATTAAAGAACTTATTATACAAATAATTAAAAATATTGATTATTGTGAGATTAAAATCTGTATAATGGATGTTAACACATCTGGTTAAATCAGGAAGAAAAAGGCCAGAAAATAGAGGATGATGATCATAAGCAAGTATAAGGTTTAATCTCTGAAGGTTTTAATGTTTTGGGGCTGAGGTTGAAACAGTTTTACATTTGTGGGCACAAATGTTTCTTGAAAATCATCCGACTGAGCTCAGACCTGATGGGATGATCCTATTGGTTACTTTATCTCCCAGGAGAAATTCACATTTTCATTGATTCAAAACAATTTAAACTTTTCCACGTTAATGATGCTTTTCAACTATCAGTTTTCTTCTGGGATGATCCTACAACTCTAACAACAATAACAAGATAGAAACACCATAAAATTAGTTTTTTAGTACTTTCTGTCAAATATTACATTATAAAAAGTTTTTTTTTTTTAAAAGATGATGGTTTTTGGGAACCCTGAATTAGAATCCAGTCTTACTCTGTGTCCTCTTTGTCTTCTTGGTGTGTTAAACTACCAGCTCATAGCAGGTGAAACATTTTTCCATCAGCAAGCGGATGGCTGGAGTTTGTTGTCTTCAGTTTGTAAAAAACACAGCAAAAGTCTGGATTATTCAGTAAATTCTTATTTTTATTGAGTTAATTACAAACACACACTTCTTACACTGTACAGGCAGAATAAGTTAGCCATAAGGAGCATCATGACTTTCGTTTCCAGAGAAGAAAGATGGGGCTGCACATGTTTCATACAGTGGATAATATTTAACATCATGTACACGTAAAGGGATCGGGTCTCTGCTGAGCTCATCATCAGTAACGAGGAGAGACGCCGTCTACGCCGCCGCCTTCTGGCTGCGCTCCACGGCCATCCGCTCCAGACGCTCCGTGTAGAATCCGTTAAAATCCAACCTGCAGTCAGTCGCACATAACGAGCCGCTTATATTAGTGCCGTCATGCATCCTGACCCGATCGAAGGAGACAAACACACTCAGGAAGGACCGATCCCACCTTCACGTCTGAGATACAAAGTTTTCCAAACGTTTAGCTGAAGCAGATCAGAGGCTTCAAACTTACTCCCCTTAATGCTGCGAAGGAAAAGTTCCACCTTCTCATGTCCATTCAGGACAATTCACCTGCTTTTATATTAAAATCATAAAAAGCAACTAAGAGATTAAAAATATGACTTTATTTCTGACCTCAGTCGGATTTTTTCTTTCAACAAAAACAACCTGCCTAAAAATACAACTTATATAACTTGTGAATAAAGACAGACTTCAGGTCAATGAATACGATCATGACCTGATCATCTCCACATACTTGAGATCTATTCTGGTTTTAAGGTTCTGTTTATTTTGCATCTATGGCTGGAACAGATGTTAAAGATGTGAACATCTGCCAGCTGTGATAAACATAAACCGGCCCGTTATCAGAATCATTCAGTATCGTCGGTAAAAGAAAGATGCTGTCCTCGGTGCAGGGACTCTGGGTGTACCTGTAGATGATGCTGATCATGCTGTGCTCGCAGTCGTTGGTGCTGTAGATGCTCAGCTTGTCCAGCAGGTCCAGCAGCAACATGCTGAAGTTACTGTCGAACTTGCTGATGGTGGCTTCGAAGTTCGGGTCGGACTGGAGGCCGTCCGTCTGCTCGGCTGAGAGCTGGAGCAGCAGAGAAGGAAGAAGGACCGACACGGCGCATGAGACCACGATGCTGCAGAACTTCTACATTTTTACTTCCATCAGACGCTCCCTCACTTCTTTTACACTATCCACAGCATTCGCCACTAAATCTCATCAGAAATATCGCTTTTTGGGTAAAATATCCGGTTTAAGTCGTTATTATTTGTTAATTCTAACTGTGTAAACATTTAGATGTAAAACGCAGATCATGTAAATATAAAATCATGTTTCCTCATGGAAGTTTATGTTTCATGGTACAATTACGCCACCTGCTGCTGTAAACCGCTAATCCACCTGCCCGCTACTTTCCTAATAACTTATTAAATCTAGGACTATAGTAGCTTATAGTGGGCAGGCAGGGGATCATCGGAGAAAAGCACCTACCAGCTGTGATCGGCCCAGATGTCCTTTAATGTTTTCACATGGAAACAAGTCGCTGCAACCACTTCCTGCTTTTCTGATAATACAGGTAATATTCAGAAAATCTGAATATGCTGGAAAAGTGGATTTATTCAGGCAATTAAGCAAACTTTGAACCTTCTTAAATCTTTAAAGTTAAGTTACAGGAAGTGCTGGGAAAATGAGAATATCCAGAAAAAGTGCTGCATTTCTGTAACTTCACTTCAAAGATGAAATGTACACATATGGACAAGCAGTACGATAATCCTGATATTTCAGCTTTTATTTGTTTCGATTTGCTGATCAAGATTTGCAGCTTCTGAAAACCTCAAATTAAAAAACTTAGAAAATAAGAATATTGCTTGAAATCAATAAAAAAATTATTTTTAATACAAAGATGCCAGTAAAGGAAAATATTACTTCTGTACTTAGTAGATAAAATGTGTTGGTTTCACTTTTTATGTAGAATTTCCTGAATAAAACAACTTTTCCAGCATTTCCAGCTGGTTAGAGTGTAAACTGTATGCTGAGCTTTATCCTATAAATCCTGTACGGTTCCCATGTACATCAGGAACATGACTTTCTATAAATTAGTCTAAATTACTGCCACTAGTTGCATCAGTCCTCTATAAGAAGTACGTCCGTTTTCCACCATCTAAACTTTACCAGACTTGGAGGATTTTATACCTTCGTGTTCGGCCTCCTCTTCTCTGCCGCATCGAGCTGCTGGCTCGGAGCCGGGGCCCCGTCCAGCGTCGCCTGCTCCTGAGAGAGGCGCTCCAGCCGCATGCTCTGTGTGAACCGCTGCAATAAAAAACAAAAACAACCCAGAAATAAGTCGTTTTAAAGGTGAAGCTGTGCCGGTCCAGACTAATCATGGCTTTCAGCACCTGGCTTTAAAAGATTTTAAGGATTATTTCACTGAAATAGGCTGAAATTAACAAAGTGTGTCCGCAGAGTCTTAAAAAGTATTAAAAGTTGATAAATTGATTGTGGGAAAATGAAGGCCCTTAAAAAGTACTAAAAAGTCTTAATTGTGATTTCATGAGGTATATAATTTAGTTGGTGTTCGAATTCTGTCCAAATACTGCAAAAAGAATCCATGATTATTTTTTTCCCCCCTTGTCGTGATAAATAAAAACAAAGACGTGGTGCGCTCCACTTGCTAAATAGTGTCCACGTCGCGCGCAGATCCGCGACGTCATGCAGCGAATGTCCTCCTCCTGGCGTGAAACGGTCCAATAATGAAGACGAAATACTTTTGGACTCCCGGTTAGAGTTGAACAATGTTAAACAATGACTCAAGCCAGTTCCTGAGAACAACAGAGAGGCTGAGCTTCAGCACCAGACCGCGTTAGAGCAGCAGCTGGGACACCACAGACTCGCCACGTCCAGACTGCAGAAAGCCGAACTAGCAAGCAAAGCGACAGCGACCCCCGCCCCTCCCTCTGCCACAGGTATATTTAAGTAAACCTGCTTTTGGTTTAGATCATGCTTTCCAGCTTCATTATTTCCCATCTTATCTGAAGTCTGTTGTAAAGTGGACGTCGTACCCGCATGGGTGATGAGGTGTTTTAACATCCACAACACCTGCACCTTCCCTGTTTAAAAAATAAATAAATAAATAAATCCAAGTTTTGCACAAACTTGGCTGATAGTCACTTTGCTCCTCTGACTGCGCAGCGTGGCCTCCTCTCCTGTTCCTGTGAATCATGTCGTTTGTTGATCAGCTGATCTGTCGCTAGCACTGACTCTTTCGTGTTTTTTAATTTTTTGTTGTTTTTTAATCATTCAGCTAAGGAGGGAACCAGCTATCCCTCCGTAATATTAAATACTAAAGCTATGCAGGAGAAGATCTAAAAAAAAGTTTTGATGGGAGCCAGACATTGAAACTGGCCAGGGAAAAGAGGGCAAAAATGAGAAATTTATAAAAAGGTCTAGAATTATATTCATAAATGAAATATGTAACTGATTATACAGCTCACGTGGTCATCTGATGTATGAAAGTGATGGAAAACTCTTGTCAAACAGCCAATGATATATTTTATAAGTTCAATGACTGCTGCACAAAGGCTTCAATGATGAGGACAATGTTTTTAGCCAAATCGTCAGTTTTATCTGTTTTTTCATCATTATCATCAGCTTTTTAACCCCATCTTACACATCTGGTGGTATTATGACAGATACAATCACCAAGGAGACGCTTGGTGAAATTATGGTTTTATAAATGTTGCATTATGAGCTAGAGTAGGGATACTTGGTTTAGTCCGAAGAGGGCCGCGATCAAGCAAAATATGCGTTACTGATTACATCTTGCGGTGGAGATGAGGTCTTAAAAGTATTTTGGAAAGTCTTTAAAAAGTCTTAAAAAGGTATTGAAATTAACTTCAGGGTTCCTGCATATACCCTGTAACAGAAGTAATAATAAATACTATTTATAAAAATATTTTTTTAAACTGCGGTTCAACAGAAGTACTTTAAAAAACAATCTGAAATGAATATACGTTACATGACACAGCTGATATGCAGCTGAACAATCCTTCGAGGCCATCACTGCAATCAGCTGTTTTCTGGAACTCTCCATCAGACTCTTTAATCCATGATCATATTTTTGTTTTTTATCATGTTTTCAACTAAATTAAATTAAAAAACAATGTCTTACTTCACTCAATTATAATTTAGCAAATGAACATTTATTACGACATTTCCAGTCTCCGGTTATTTCAGAGACTGGTGAGGATTCGGCCTTTTCTTTAATGGGAGAGTTGAATAAATTTGCAGTCGACTGTAAATATTCAGTTTCACATCTTTGACCATAAATTTGTCCGGTTGGGTAAAAAACGTAAAAATCTGTCCGATCTAAGCGCTACACCCGAAGCAGAACCAAACGACGGCTTTCACCGTTTCTCTGATGTTTTTGCTCACGTTTCCTCCCGAACAAACCTGCATGCAGTTTGTGAACATGACGCAGATGGACATGAGCTTGGAGAAGATCCTGAGCAGCTCGGGGTTGGTCAGCATGCAGTCCTTCAGGCAGTTGTCCAGGAAGCTGGTGTGATGGCAGAGCACGTCGTCGATGTTGGAGGCCTGGGCGAGGAGAGCGAGGAGAGCGAGTCAGCGCAAAAAAACAGAGAAAGGTGACGACCGTGCGTTTTTCACCCTCTCACCGTCTTCAGGTTGTTCTCCATGATGTGCCAGGTGGGCTCCATCACCTCGAACATCATGTAGTACTGGATGTTCTGCACGAAGTTGAGCATGCGCTGGCGCAGGGCGAAGGCGGCTGCAAACCTGTGAACGGGTCATTTCAGCAGATTAGGAGACGTTTTGTAGTTCTTTATTTAACAGATTTCCTGTCGCGGCTCACCACTTAGCCGAGTGTAAGGAGTACTGCCTGGAGTGTTTGTTGCTGATCCACACGTTGCACAGCAGCCGCTCCACGTGTTTGCAGTAAAACATGTGTCTGAACAGCATCTGGTACCTCGTTAGCGCTTTCCTGCAGAATCAGCACATATTACAGATTCTCACTGTTAGGATTTATTCATTTATTTAGCATCTAAAAGGAGGGTCACTTATTTACTTTGCCACTTAGAGGCAGCTTTGAAAGTAGTCAAGCAAATCATTTTTGAGTCTTTTTAAAATCGATTCTGGGACATTGTGAAATGATTCAGAATCTTAATAAACAAGAATCTTGATTATGATGAGCAGCCCTAAAATATATAAATATATCTATAAGAATCAATTTTGAAAAGACTTAAAAAATATTTGCTTGTCTACTTTCAAAGCTCCTAAGTGATAAAGATGCATTAAACTAATCATTAAAATATAATCAGTTTTCTTTCAGCTAATGAAATAATTCCTCAGAGCCCTTTCAGGCTCACAGAGGAACAGAGTTAATCAGCGTTTTTTATTACGAAATGAATCGAGAGAATCGAATCGTCACACCAAGAATCAGATCGAGTCATTAGTTGCTTTAAGAGTCACATCCCTACAAAAAAATATATATATATATTATAAAAATTTCGTTTCATTCAATATAACACAACAAATCTTCAACTAAAATCAAATCAAAACATATTTTCCACCAAACTATGGAATGAAGCAGGAAAGAAATAGAACTTATGTGATCTGCGCCTTTTCCACCTGACCATCACTACGACAGAACTGTCAGGTCCAAACAGCTTCCACTCAGGTAAAATCATTAATGAATATAATCATGTGACTGAGCAGCTGTTCACCGAACGTCAGCCTTCACCTTGTTTTTTTTCTTCGATATATCTGTTTAACATGACTGCTCTCATTTTTATTTTAAATACAATTTTAGATTTTCTCTCTATGTTCCGTAAATTAACATCCTCGCCAGAGACGCGGCGCACCTTTTAATGCGACATCAGGAGTAGAATATTATTATCAACTATGTCATAAAATGTACAGCGTCTGACACGCAAATAATGGATTTATTTATCTCTGTAGCCACTTTCAGTAATGATCCTTGTTGCTCTTTCAGTATCTAAATGTGTAATAAAGTAGAAGAAAATGGATCCTCCTAATATCCCAGTATGACCCACAGGTTGTTAGATGTACATATTATCTGCATATGAGGGGATCAGAACCTGACATGAAGCAGAAGAATGACCGATACACAGCGATATAATCCTGCTACAGCAACATTAAAGACAAATATGAAAGCAGCATTTTCAGCGACTTGTTTACAGGATTTAAACTGAACCGACTCGGCTGACCGCTGTCATGTGCTGGAGATGATTATTCAGCTACTATAATGAATTTTATTCAAAATTGACATCTTTGACTCACGTTCATACAGGATTCCCCTCCTTAGCATGTGTTTTAGGTATAAAATGTCAAACTTAAATACTTGTTTTCTTGTTTATCGACTCTCATTCTGTGCCTCAAACTCAGATAAAGATGCGGTTTCATTCGCCATCTTCTCCCGTCCCAGGCTGAAACCTTCCCTCATCTGTAGTTGAGGTACGACTATCCCCCAGGCAAGTAATCTGATTACATTCTGGAGCATCGGTGCACTGAACCTGTTGATGATGAGCGACAGCGGCCATTTGACGATGTAGTCGAAGGAGAAGGCCTCCAGCCCGCTGAGCGTGGCGTCTGCAGGGTCGGCGTTGATGATGGCTTTCTCTTGCTTGGTCTCGATGGCCAACACTCGCAGCAGCTGGGTGATGACATCATGCGGCATCAGGTCGATCTGGAGACAGGAATAAAGAAAAGAAAAAAACAGAAAACAAGGACGATCAGACTGAGTGAAGTTAAAATGGTTTCCACCCTGTTGCTTTTCATTTTAAACCATAGATTTGGATTTTTATGCCGGGACTTGGAGCTCTTTTTTCCCCATTTGGTTTAAAAAAAGATTTCTTTTTAAAAAATGAATAAATTTTATTTTTGATTTTTTACTTGTCTTGTCGGGCGTTGGACTGGCGGATGTTTTCTCCAAATTTTAATTTTCAGCCGATTCATATTCCTGCTGAATGAATCTGAAAAACCGACTCACATGGTGTGTTTTTTTTAGGAAATATAGTTCCTGATTCAATGTTTTCACATGTTCTGGGGTTAAAAAAGAAAACAAAAAATTACAAAAAAAATGGGTAATATTAAAGAATTGCAATTTAAATCAGCATCCGAATCGTAAAAGCATGGAATCGAGAGGAAAGCATGTCGCCCCGGGCCTCGTGTGGAGCCTCTGTATCCTGCAGCGGAGGTTCGCTCTGGCTTCCACCGACCTTTAGATCATCTTTGAAGGGGTCCGTGTTGGCCGTGCTCATCCTCAGAGCCAGCTCCAGGAGCGCTTCAAGCCTGGGAGGAACGATGTCATCCACCGGCTTCTTCAGCTCCTCCTCCGTCAGATCCATGAAGTGCACGAAGAAATCTCCTTTGTCCATCAGAAAGTAGTGCTTGATTGATCTGCAGCGGGAGGAAATGGACCCGTTAGGGGTTAGAGGTTAGAGGTTAGCGTCCTCTGGCACAGAAACAAGGCGGCTTACCTCAGACGTGAAACCAGCTCCTTCTCCTCCATGAGGAAGTCCAGGAGCACTTTGCTGGCGTAGTTGTAGGCCTTTTCTATCTGCTCCACGTAGGCTCTCTCCTTCAGCGTGTACAGCACCTCTTTGGCGTCCGGACACGTCACATCCCGGCCGCACTCGCGCACCACGTTCAGGTATTTTCCTGCAGCACAACACACGTAAACCCGCCGCCCACAAAACCTCTTTTCCCCGTTTTGTTATGTTTCTACCTGTGCTTAAGATTTTATCCGCCATTTTCTGCAGAAAGGAGGGGATCCGGTGCTGCACGATTGTGTATCTCTGGTCCCAGTACTTGTCGTTGTAGTCCTCCTGGATCTTCTCCTTCTGCAGCTCGTGCTCCTCCACCATGAACTCGCTGCAGAGGAGGATAAACAGGCTTCAGCGGCGTTTCATGCCTCCCATCGCGCTGCGTTTGCTTCAGAAAGCAGCTCAACCTGTACGGGTCCTTGATGATGCCTCGGTAGATCCACTTCTCCAGGATCTCAAAGTAAGGGACGCTGGCTGCTTTGGTGAGGTAGAGGCACAGCTCCTGGGCCTGGCTGTCGCCCGTGTAGTTGAAGGTCCGATCGTGGAGGAGGCTCAGCGTCGACCCGCCCATGCACTCTCCTTTGTCCACAGAAGAAGCTGAAAGAAGACGCCAGAGAGAAGGATTTATGAATCAACCATGTGTGGAAATTTTCAATCTCAAAATAAAGCGACTTGGAGCAGGTCCAAAATATCTCCTCTACCCCGATGGAGGAGGAGTAAAGGCTTGATGCAGATGGCAAATACGCAGACAGTTTCAGCTGTTTTCTGCATTGTTTACGTGCATAATTGGAGCGTTTTCACTATCCTTGCACATCCGTCACTCGACGGAGTAATACCACATGAAACGGCGGTGGCTGTGTTGAGCAGAAACAAACCAGAAAAGACGAAGAAAACCAACGGGAAGAGGAAAAACAGAAGAATGAAGATGAGGACGAAAACATTAGAAGTTGCTCCAGCTTTAGAAATAAGGCTCTGCATGTGTTCAGGGAGTGTTGCTGGTTAGAAACAACTTTATAGCAGCGCGTTTGTGCCGCCGACCGATGTCTGACACTAACGTTGTATCACAGAGTTAATTATGAACTCAGCACTGCCCCCTGGTGGAGGTCAGCATATCAACATAAAAGCATGAAGACGTTTGTGACGGACGTCCCCGTTTACGTCTGTCTGCGAGCAGAAATGCAGCGCAGCTGTCCATGCTTCATGAGACAGACTCCAAACAGGATGAAAGGACCCTCCCTCTGAGCCGTATCAGAAACGCCGTCGCCTCTCACCGATGGATGCCAGGATCTCCATGGTTCTCATGGTGGGCTGGATGTAGAACCAGAGCTTCTGCAGGGACAGCAGGCCCTGCCGCTGCAGGTGCTCCAGCTGCGTGACCAGGATCAGGTACTCCTTCATCAGGGTCCGCATCGCTGCAGTCAGGGCGTGGTTCACCTGGCCGTACTCAAAGGACGACTTCTCCTCAATAAACCTGGGGGAAAAAAAACACACAATACGTCACCTAATTATGTATTCCTGCAAGTTTTGTGTTTTTCAGAAAAATTCTATAAATAAGATTTTTTTTAAATGATTGAAAGTATTTACAATTATTAATCCAATCCAACTTTATTTATAGTTATATATTAAAAGTCAAAGAAACAAAAATAAAATAACAAAATTTCATTAAATTGAAAATTTAATAAATTAATAATAAATAAATATCAATTAATCAGTAAACTTTCACCAAATGTAAAACTTTCAAATCCAGGTTAAAAACTTTCCTTTTCTCATGTACATATGAACGAATCTGCACGGTATCTTTTAACTTCTCTTGCTTTTAATGATTTCAATGATTATATGTTTAAATGATTTTATTTTAATTCTTCTTTTATGCTTTTAATGTTTTATGTAAAGCACTTTGAATTGTCTTGAACCTGAAAATGTGCTGTACAAATAAACTTGCCTTGGCTAAAACTAAATAAACTCTTAAGGCTGGAAGGAGTTTAGTAGAAACAGTCTTTTATAAAACCAAAAAACACCTTTAACCGGATAAACATGAGAAAAATAGACGATAAAACATGTTCTGCCTGAATAAAAAGCAGCTTGTTTTTTTGCTTTTTCACCTGTCTTGTCCAGCATTGTAGCAAGCAGAATGATTGTCTGGCTGCTGTTTGGTGCTGGGCAAATTTACTCTAGTTTGAAAAAGCAGCTTTTTAAAAACTCTGGTAATTCCTAGAAGCCTCTTTAAATAAACC
>JAVQJG010174306.1:0-19040 GCA_036024015.1 Craterocephalus amniculus
AGACTTTCAGAAAATATTCCAAAAGGTCTGGCTCCGTGGGCGTTGCATATGAAAAGACACAGAGTGGCTCATGACTGTTGGTCTCCAGTGTAAATTCACCTTCACGTGTCACTGCCGAACCTGCATTTATAGTTCAAATACAGCATTTGCATTTTTCTTACTTCTGTAAATCACAACTTAAAAAAAACAAAAAAAAAACTTATAGTGTAGCTTATTAAATTCTCAATGTTTCCCCCCTGCAGACTTTATACAAAAAACGTGAAAATGTACCTAACAGCTGCATTTAACACTTCTTACTCCCCTCTCCTTTCCTGAGCCTGGCTTGTTCAGACTTTTTTTCAGCTTCTCTGCTGTCGCTTCAGCTTCAGCTTCAGCATCAGCATCCTTCCTTGTTTCTCCTCCTCCCTCCAGCCTGTGTGTGAATCCGTCCGTCTCTAATCCTCATCCTGCACGGCTCGCTGAAACCTTAACGTTCATTTGTGCGATTCTTTGTGCAGAGTCCAGTAGAGGGTATCAGCCTCGGCCAGCTCCTCCCTCCAACTCTCCACGGATAATCCCCCTGTCCCGTGTTTCCCCCTGCAAACCACTTCCGCTCTTCTTCCCCCCCTCCACCCATCTGTCTTTCATCTCCTCTGTCCTCCTCCAGCTCCTCCTCCTCCTCTCTCACACGTTCTTGTTGAGAGGAGAACAGTGCAGCGTCCTGGCAGGTCTCCGCCCTCCCGCGTGGGCGGAAAAATAAACAAGCGTCCACATGTTCCTGAGGAATTTTAATGACTTCCATATCTCTGGCTACAGCACCTGCCAAACTCCAGGCGGCGTGAGGGGAAGCATCAAACTCTGAACGGGTCAGTTTAGCGAAGCTCCATGAGGAGCTTCGCGATCTGGAGCCGAGACGTCTCCTTTGAAGCAGTGAGAAGCTCTGAAAGAGGCCAGATTGCTGAGACATGGAGCGGACGAGCTTAAAATGTAAGACTGAAGCTGTAGATACATATGCATGAAAGAAAAATGGAACTTTGTGCATCCTGCCACATCTGGTGAAAGTTTTCCTTCACTTGTGCAGATCTTGCATTGTCAATATTCTGAGTTGTGCCTCAAATGCTCTTACAGGACATCACTGCAGATCAGTTTCACAATATTAACATCTTGTTTCGTTTAACTTCCTTTGGAACCTGATTAAAAATTAACACATGTGCACCTGATTTCTGTTTGAGTGCATTATTTGTATCAGCAACAAAAGAAAACAACCTATCTGGGAAACCACAGGAGAGATTTATTCAGTCGGGTCTGAAATGGAAGCATCTGCCGTAAATTTGTGGATGACGTTTAGCTTCGGAGGACGGTGAGATCTACATTTCCAGCTTTTGTTGTTTGAGCTGTTGTAGCGTTTATGAAGAGCGAGCAAAAAGATGCATGCAATCTAATATTCGCTCATGACGCAAAACTACGTATCAGATACACACACAGATCATCTAAGACCACTTGGTGACGTGACATGAACCAGATCTGACGATCAGATGTCCGTGTTCACACAGCCCTGAGACAAAAAAGGATTTACAAAAAGCAATTTGAAAGTTCACAGCCTCAGAGTAATGGATCACAATAGAGTGACGGCGACACATGGTCGTAAATGCAGCTTTTTACATAAACACACCCTTTCAAGCACAAATTGCCAAGATCTTGACGTGCCGTTGAATGCATCACATCTCATATGCTTTCTCGTACAAAGCAAAAGAGATATCAGATTTTACATAACATTTCTTTAAGTTGAAGGTTAAAGCTGCCCTGTTCAGCGCTCTGCCACTATCTGGGTGTGTCCATGCTCATCTAAACATCCATTTTTCATCTTTTACACACTGGATAATATCAGGATTGCTAGAAGCCGGAGGCTAAACCTGCTGCTGTCAAGCGAGAGGCAGCCTAGATGGATCAGCAGTCCATCACAAAGCCAAGACAGAGACATGCACATGCAAACACACTCCTAGGGTTGATTAAGAGTCACCGGATAAACTAGTACATGTGCTGTGGACTGTGCAAGTAATGCTGGAAATATGCCAACATTTCAACCAGGAATCTTCTCGTCTTCTGTTCAGGAGTTGAAGTTTGGCAGCCAAATGATTACAAGTTAATCATTGGTACCTCGTTCTTTATCAGTATACTTAAAAGTACCCGATCCAGGATCTATGCATACCTTCAGTTGCAACTTCTGCCAGGGAGGTTCAGCTGCTGTTATAAAGTAACTTTATGTGCAGAATCTAAGAAATCAGAATTTTGCTTTAGACAATCTGAAACAATCAAAGAAACCGTCAAGTTTGTGTTTCTACCTCTTCAAAAGAAAGAGTTTCCATCGGCAGCCTTTAAGTGAGAAAGAAGTGAACTAATGTCAGGGTTGTGTTTGACATGCTGGAGATCACTCAGCCATAAAGAACGGTGTCACATCTTATTTCCATCCAGTGGTGGAAGGTCTCCGGTGGCTATCCGTCCACCTCTGACTGGTTTATGAGTTACTGTGTTACTGGAGGAGACCGCTGCTCTGCAGTGTTCAGTGTCCAGGAGAGGCTGGTGATAAAATCCCAGTTGCGAGTGTATTTTAATGAGGCCATGACCCCCAGACTGTCAGGTCACACCGCAGAGACCTGACCTGAGGGGGGGGCCAGGGTTGCTGAAGGTCTCTTTCAAAGCCCAAGGCAAAGCCATAAAAACCCGAGGAGCTGCTGCCGTCAGACTAAATACTGAGATTTAAACAGAGAGGGAAACAAACAACTCAGCTCATGCGTGAAATAAACTCTCCATCTTACCTCCTTTTTCTTATTCTAACTGCTTCTTTACTCCGATCGTTCTGAACACTCAGCCTGTGCTGCATGTGTGCGATTTCCTCTTGTGTGGCCTGCTCTTCGCCATCATTAGCAGGATATTACAAACATCACACGATGTGTTTTATTACAGATGTATAAGCAATGGGGAGCAGCCAGCCCACTGGCAGGGCCGCTGTTTATATTTCACATCTCCTAAGTCTTGTTGTTCTTTCCCCTCGATCCGGGGCTGGCCGCAGAGGAAATTACAATACGAGGGGAAAACAACAGATATTCATAACATCTCCCACCTACCCACCCCTTCCTGCGCGCTGTCTCATTTCCCCCTGATGTATGCAAAACTGCTCTTTTCTATAGGGCTGCTTCTATTTCCCACACAAGAAACCTGCGCTTCTCATCGGTTCATCTGCACAGTCGTAACCTCTGACCCATGAAATTCATATGTTGCTCCATCTTGCACAAACTCAGGAAGCTCCAACAGTCATTCGGATCTGGTTTCTCCCCACTTTTCCCTCTCTGGACCCCATTTTCTCTCATGCACAAGGAATCCGGGGTTTGTTTTCCAACTGCAGGCCCTCAATGATTAGCAGGCTCTGAAACGCCGGGAACTTCTCCAAATTTGTTAGGCTGGATCTTCATGCCTCAAACCAATCAGAAGCCGTGTACGCTGAACAATTTCTTTCGATTGATCAATATTCTCTTTTTTTTCCTATGTTTTCAGAACATACAGGCCAAATTCAAACCTTTAAAAATCTTTTCTCGGGCTGATGAATGAGCCTATAATAAATAGGTCAGGATGAGTAAGTGGTGTGACAGTACAGATGATTTCCTCACACTGATCCAGTTCCAACAACAAACCTGAGAGACGAGGAGAGGAGCTCATTCTCACAGCTGAGGCTCAGGTTCAAGGGAAACAGGATTCCCAGAGGATGAGACCCAATAAAAACACAGAGATTTAAACTTGAAACTGAACCTAAGATATATTCCAAGAAATTCACCTTTGGAGAGAATAAGAATAAGAAATGGAGTTACTTTCCGATCTTTGATCCATATTTACATGTTGAAATGAAACTGAACTGCACCAGATTACCGATGTCTCCTTGTATTTCTTGCACATTTCCACCAACGACAACCACTTCCACCTGTTTTTCATTCCCATTTTGGTGGAGACACTTAAAAAAAAAAGCTGTGGTTGTGGTTAACACACTCTGCTTAATAATTAGGCTTGGTTAAAGTCAAACATCAAAACCACAACTGGTTCCAGTGTTGAGATCTTTTCCTCCAATCTGATGTCATTACCCTCACTGGGAAGTGTGGTACGTCAGACTGGAGTCCTTACTCTCTGAGGTCAACTCTTATCTTCTTCTGAAAAGGATAAATATCATCCTGATTTCAGAAATGACTTCCAGGTTTAGGAAGAAGGCGGAAGGAAAGCAGCAGAAACAGAAAGCAGCAGAGTCGACGTACCCGAACGGAGAAGCTTCTTAGTGTTTAAGTCGCTGTTTTTGGGGGGATCTAAAGTCAATCCCAGGGAAATGACTGTAAAATCCAGGGGTTGGTTGATATTCTTTCCAGTAATGTAAAAATAACAATGGTTAACTTTGTTTTCCCTCTGCTGAACTCTGCCTTTTACAGTTCTTGTGCCACACATATTTTCCACTGAGCTGCAAATCCTGGGACAAATGTTACACCTGGAAAAAGCTAACAGCTCATCAGATGTGGTTTTCTGAAACACAAAGCACACATTTCCTTTTTGCAGTTCTTTTCTTCTCCATCTATCTCCTTTTTTTCAAAATTAGAAATTCGGGATATGCTTTTACTGACTATTTGTGAAAAAAAAATGGAGAAATTAGTACTTATAATCTGGCATTTGTAATCAATTAGTGAAAGTCAGCAGGTAGTTAAACCTGGTGTTTGTTCCCTTTTTTCTCCCACTAACCACAACTTGAGAAAAGAAAACAAGAAAAGCATTCACTTTTCACATCTGCTTCTGCATTTTGGTTTAGTTTTTGTTATGTAAGGTTTTGGTCATAATTTGTCTTAAGCGGTTCAGAAAATGGATGGATGGATGGATGGATGGATATAACAGATACTGAAAATTAAGGTTTCTGAACATACAGGACACCATGAATAACCCAGATGAATCTAATATTGAGATTATTTGAACATCCATCTAAGTTCAGATCAGTGATGTAAGCTGCAGTAGCTTTTACTTTTTCTCCAGAACTGTACCAGGTTAATAAAAAGAAAGTATTTGTGCTTCTGTAAATGATTACAGATGCACCTGGGGATAAAACTAGAGGAATACTTGTGTCAGGAATGAAATGTTAATCCCAGATTAATTCTTTTTCACTGCTGACGAAAATGAGACATCACTTTTACGACTAAAGCAGCAAATGTGCGTATTTTGCACATTTTAACCATTAAGTAGAGAGTGCACGCTTAATTAAAATGATGAAGACTAGGGTTATGAGTCTTACAGCCACTCACGATTCAATTTGTTTCCGATCTTGGGGTAACAATTCGATTCTGTATCGATTGTCGATTCAAACTGATCTCAATTCACTATCAATCCTCTTAGTAACAAAACATGCTACTTAGCTACATCCTCTGTAAGCCACAAAGAGCTCTGAGGAATTGCTTCACTAGCTGAAAGAAAAATGATTATTTATTCTAAATCAAAAATGGTTTAAATTTTGTTAATATTGGAAAGTTTAACATGACTTTGACAAGCAGTAGCTTTGAAGGCAGAAAAAACAACAAATCACATCTTTTTTCCCTGCACGCCGTTACCAGCTTCAGATTCTTCATGTGAGAAACGATGAGCAGTAAATGTGTGATATCTAAACAGCGAGCCGTAGAGTGTAGCTGACTATACCACCTTTGAACAAACTGCAGATACACACTGACCATTTTTATTGCACGGCTCCTTCCTGTTCTTCCTGTTGTAAGTCTTTATCTTTATGACCGATCTTCTACTATACATACATTGAATACTCCATCTTGCAGGTGTGCATGTATTTCACACATGTCCCACACACGTTATTTCCCAGCCACAATCCACTGACACACGTTTGTACAACTCAAAAGTCTCACTAGAATGAAACCTGCCCCTTTAAAATTATTTCAAGGTCAAGTTCTCCATTTGTATGACTGCAATGCAACAAGTCCAAAACACTTGAGTCTTGTAATCTTCGGCACGACATTGCAAACAATCCAACAACTTGACAACAGCTAATTGAGCACTTATAGGAAGTTAAGACAGGTTCCTCTCTCATGTTAGCATGAAGCACCTGGAGAAAACAAGTCTCTGAACTCGGGACCTCTTCGAACTTTGACCTCACCAGAGGAGTCAATAAAAGTGATGGGAGAGGTTGGTCACACACTGGTTTCAGGCTACGAGCTTCAGCTTGCTGCAAGCCAGTAAACTGATATTCCAGAGGAGTGTACCAGTGTTTCAATTATAACTGAACGTGCAACAACACATCTCTAGAATGTGACTATTAAAAACTGTGTGAGAGCATAATATGACTGTTAGCTAATCAGCACAACTTACCCTGAAAGAAAAATGACGCTCAAAGGGCAGAGCTGGTCAAACACATTTATTCTGGAGCCAATTATATCCACTTAGAAGGAAAGGAGAAAGTTTTGGAGCCAGACAGCAGACAGGGGGGAAAGTTTGAGGAAAATTAGCTCAAACGTTTAAGTTACTGATGCAAACTGAAGCAAAAAAAGTAAAAGCTGACCCAACCTTGCAAGGAGAATTTATAAAAAGGTCTAGAAAAGAGATTATGGGGAAAAAAATTGCATGCAAAACAGCACATTATCCGTTTAACCAAGTGACACGTCTGTCTCTTCATTAAATCTGGACAGAAGGTGAATCAACAAGGGCACATACACAAAAATATTAAGAGGAAATTGAGGATCAGTTATCTCTGTCCATGTAAATATTAATTTCAATGCAGCACACTGCTTAGAAAATAAAAAAACACACAGACATGAGCTCATAAGTTCAAAAACATTTTTGCTCTCTGCAAGAAGAAGAAAAAAAGTGTTTACAGGTATTTTAGCTGAGGCAATCAGCCTCATATGTCCCCTGCATCAAAGCTGGAGTATCTGCGTTCACATATAAGCCCCTCTCTGTGGAACCCAGCCCAAATACATTTGGTTCAACTTAGCGCTGGAATGCAACATTCAATCAGAGCCTAATCACAATCATCAAAAAGGACAAAAAAAAAAAAAGGCTTCAGAGCTTTCATTTCCCAGAAAAAGATTTTCATCACTCAGTTGACCAGCAGGTGACACGCCACAAGATCCAGCTGTGCAGTTTTACCGGCTGATAAACCGCAGATTTGAGGCATAACCTGGTTAAACACACACACATGCAGGCAGATTGTAGTTGAGGAGGAATTTTTTCTCAAATCAAAATGAAGTTCAGCTGACTCAGACAGCTGAAAACCGCTCTCTATGACATAATCGCAACAAGGCCAGCCGTGCTTTGAACACACATATAAAAGTTACACCCAGACATTTAATAAAGAAGGACCCCTTCTAGACACAACCATTAACACACACGCACACATACACACATATAAGCATGCACATGTCAACCCTTATAAATAGAAACATAAGGGAAGGAAACTGAAGCGGCGCTCGGGTCACCGCGGCTGATTGAGATGGCAGGATAATACTTCACCGGCACAGAATCTCTGTCCACCTCCCCGGTCTCAGCGTGGGGGGAAAACACATTCTTTCAGCAGCTTTGAAATGTTATCAAGCCACATGGATGGAGTGCAATAACTCAGATGAAACACTGAGACATCGGTCTTAATTTTCCACGAAGACAACTCTGGAAACCTTGACCCGAGAGCAGGCATGCAGAGGTAAACTTGCACGGATAGAAAAATACCGCGGGAGAGGAAATGGAGGCCAGTGAGTCTGCAAATCATTCGGCCTGAAGCAGTGACATTTTCTTCAAGGGCCTGGCACACAAAGCTGTTCCAGAAACAACGAGGGAAAAGCTCAGAGGAGACCAAACGAAGCCTGTAGCAAAGGGCTCTGTTTTTATTGCTTCGTAAAAAAAAAGAACTCTGGACAAATATTTGACGAGACGATTCAAGATTCGTTAACGGATCGAGGCGATCGCCATGGCAGCGAGCACAATGTACGCGCTTTGAGACGATTCTCAAAGGGGAGTTTTGACTTGATGCAGTGAAAGTGTTTGATTGTGTGTCTTGCTGGTGGTTTCGGATTTGGACTCACCACACAGACAGAAAAGCCAACAACAGATTCCAGATCACATGATTTCCATAAATGTCAGATATGTTACGAGAATAAAAAAAAGAAGCTCTGTCCAGAAACCTGGAGTGCTTCATGTAGACTCGGATCCAGGCCTGCAACCTGCTGAGTAAACATTGGAAAAGAAAAATGATACAGAATGTTTTCAACGTTTTGGGGCGAATTTGGAAGATTTCAAGGGAAACTGAATTTATTTATCTTGTTTTTTATTGTTGATGGAAACATTAATCTTGTAAAAAATGTCTTTTAAATATCTTTTTTATGTTGTTTGTACTAGATGGACTTGTCTGTAATAAAGTTTATAATATAATAATTAGCAAAGGAGTGAGAACAATGGAGGTGGCAAATATTCACCTGAATTAACATGCTGACAAAATATTTCAGAGGGGCAAACACAAATGACGCAAGGCCAGCATTTATTTTGCATTTGGTCCGTAACATTAACAGACACATATTTTCATAACTTATCTATGACTCCATCATTCTCACTTGTCTGCTCTTTGGCTCCTGGTGGCGTTAAAAGAAAACCAATGCAAATGAGCCGGCCCAAAGCGTTGCAGGAGCTGTTTGCTGAAGGTGGGTTAGTTTTGCTCAGAAATAAACTATTTGACTCATTCCACTGAATCAAATAATCAGAATTAGCCTATGAAGTTGAAAAATTCTTTCAACAAATCCACAAAAATCTCCTTTGAGTAGAAACAAGATTAAACCTCCTTGTTCGTTTACCAAAGGAAACCGAAAAGAAATGGAAGAAGATATGAAAACATCTATTTAAAGGGATACCATGTAACGTTTGGCCACCAGGGGCGCAAAAACTGTAACTTTCACAGGCAACAAAACTCTGCAACATTAAACAGTCTCAAAGGTTTTAACCCTATAAAGCCAAATGTATCATTTTTGATACATATGTTTCTGAGACATTTTGCATTCCTTTATCATAAAAACCTTGCTCAAAACTCTGCAGAATATAATATAAAACTTCTTCTGCCCCTCTAATGTATTCCAGTAAGCAGAAGACTGCACTATATTAATTTTGACGTCTCACATGGTAATGAATGGTAGATATCTATATGTATGTATGTCACATGATCCCATGAGTGACGGATCCGCTCCTGCAAAGTTGCAATGCTTGCATTCTGAGGAGGGCAATGCCGACTCTAACACTGTGTCTTGACCCCAGAAATCCTTATTATTACTCACTTAGTTCATTTAGTTCAGGTTTGGCTTTCAGGTTTGGCTTGTAGGCAAACAGAAGATTTGAAATGTCATTTCAAGCAACACTGGCTGCAACCCACTCCTGGACCTGTGAGTCTTATACCCCTTTCACACTGGTCAAAAAACCTGTTTAAACCGATTGATCGCAGGTTAACCCAGCTTTGAAAAACCCGCGTTGACGCGCTAATTTTAGTGTGAAAGTGGCTTTAGTTAAAAGCTGAGCAGAAGCAGAAAGCAGCTCCGAATCATATCACCCAATCGGGGTTGTGTTGGTGGTCTTGACATTTGCTCATATTACAGTGAGCATTAATTTCAGATACACTGTGCAGCCATAGCTCAAAGTAAATTCTAGCCAGTTTGTACATCAAACAAAAAATACTGAAGCTTTTTGGGTGAATCACAGCTATTTTGTGTGTGCTTTATTTGAATCACAAGATCAGCAGTGGGTGCATTTTTAGCAGAAGGGTTTGGCGACAACAGAGAACGACTGCACCTTTAAAACAAAAGATTCAACTTGGCCAAAAATCTCTTTCTAACAGATTGTTAGAGCTCGCTGTCAGATCAGCTGCACTGCAGAGAGAGGAGAGGGACATTTGCTGCAAAATGATGAAATCAGAGTTGCTTCAGCTAAAATGGTGTACAGATTTCTGGGCTGGTTCCTGTTTTTTTAAGGGGAAAACAAGGAGAGATGTTCCATAACCCCGAGGCACAGAATGCAACGCCTGGTCATGCAAAACACCTCAAGCAATACACTGAAAATCTAATCAAGCGGAGTCACTATTAGCAGAGAATCCAGGACAGGCAAAACAAACCACAGACTTTCCCATCAGTCAGTTTAGCCATGAAAGGGGGCCTTTCACAGGAACACCCAGAAAACAAAGGCCAAAAATAGAAACAAGCTGCTTCAAATGCCCCTTTATCTCTGCCTGGTGAGAAGTAAACAGATACCTATGAAAAGACCGATTTACTAAAGCACTTGATTTCACTTCCTCTTTCCCTCAGGCGATAAAGATCGGGAGCCCAGCAACTTTAGAAATCTTTAACTCTGAGCGAAGTTTATGACATGTGCAAGATATGCAACATCTCTTATCGGTGTGGGTCAAATTCATAAAACCCAGCCCCCTCTGCAAACAGTGAGCGCATGAAAACTCCCCCACCACCTATCAAGTAAGCACGCTGACACTTGAGAGGGCGGCACCTCTCATATGCACACTGAAGGCCATCTCGGGCCCATTCACAGCTCCCTGCTCTATTCTTCTCCACAGTAAAAAGAACTGAGGCTGAAAGGAGGGAAAAGGACCTCAGAAGGCTGGACTCGCGAAAACTGCCAAAGGAAAAGCAGCCGTACAGTTTCTGTGTGGAGGCAACTTTTGTGAACTTAGAGAATGTAAATTAGCAAGAAAAAATGCATGCAGTAACTTTAGAGTGACTTTGTGGGATTCCCAGGCTTTTCCTGCTGCTGCAGCTCTGTGAAATGCCACAACTGCACAGAAGTGAGGAATCCTGGACAGTGGTGCTGTCAGCAGCCCTGACAATGGGAAACACAGCTTCCATTCATTCACACGCAGGCACAGAGAGGCGCAAAGCGTGAAACAACTGCAATAAATCGGCTGTACCAACCTGCAGGGCAGCCGAAACGGGGAGCCGCCTTCGAGTCTTCCTGTTCAGCAGACAGCTGGGATCCACCTGCACTGCAGCGAGTCCTCTGCTTGCGCCGCTCGCTCGCCGTCTAACACGCCTCTCCCATTGAGTAAAACTGTTGCTGCCCTCTTTCCCTCACACTCCTCCCACTCAATCTCCTTTTTTTTCTCTCCTTTTTTTTGCTCTCCTTGCCCATAAAGCTGCAGCCACCACTCTGTTATGGCTGCAGAGGAATGGCCGGTGAGCTGGGGACAGCAGTGAATTTAATGCTGATTGTGGTGGATGGGGTGGGGGAGGAAAAGGGGGAGGGGTAATTTAAATTCACATTCACACACTGGGAGAGTCATTTGCTCTGAGGGTGCTTCAATGAAGCCTTCTCCACTCCTCACAAATATCTGTAATGATTGACTACGATGTTACAACGGAGCCTTTCTTCACACTGACTTGAAAGATGAAATGATGATTTATTCCTCCTGTCTCACATTATCCTCCAGCCTGGCATTATTAACCCCCTGCTTCCTTCTCTTCTAAGACTGAACTTTATTGCTAAATGTCTCCAAGTTACAATCAATGCTGCTAAATTTTGCAAAGCCTCTGATGAGGGACAAAAAGTGCTGCAGTCTCCTGTAGCCAGGCCAGATATGGAACCCCCGCCCCGCCCGTCCTCTAAAGATTCCCTCCTTGTACCATTACTCCTCCCAAATGCGTCCAGCACTTTCCCCCGACAGTGGCTTAACAGCCTCCTTATGTGAGGAATTTCCCTCCACAGGCAAAAAGGGGGACGTTACCAGAAGAAGGAAAGGACGTGCCAGTATGTGGAGATTAGGCAGTGAACATACAATATGAATATTTTTCAAAAGGAAACCAAAACCAAAAGAAAGGAAAATACACAGCAGAATACAAGCAGCATTTTGTGTCATCTTATAAGGAAAAACATATACCAAGAGTCAAACATGAGTCCCAGTAACAGGCTAAAGTTAGAGCAGGTGGTTTATCTGCGGTGAAACTGGAAACAAGATGTAAAGAGTTTAACACTTTCAGTTAACTTCACATTGCGCTTTTGTTGCAATGAAGTGCTTTAATAAGAGAAATAAAAGGTAGATGATGAAGGCTACATGATTGAAAATATGTGCAAAAATGGTTTTAACAGGAGGTCAAAGGAACAGAAAGTGTAAAGGTACATTCGAAACTGGTTGGTCCAAAGGACTCGAGAAGTTCCCAAGTGTGAGCATCAAGAGAGCAGTGAGCCTAAAAGCATATTTCTCTGCACCCTGGAGTTCACTGGATGGTCTGTCTGCATTCACACTGCAAGCAAACCATACCAGCGTTCACCCAGACTCCCAGTTCCAGACATTTCCTCCAATTCATCCACACCACAGTATGAAGTTCTCCAAACGAAACACACTTTGTGGAATGAAACCAGGGCTGGCTTAAAGTTTACCAAACAGCACCAGAGCATTCCCTAACAGCAACTGTCTGAAAACTAGACTGGTGACTTTATGACATTAACTGGGATCCTTTACAGAAATGGAGACTACATTGGAGGAAAAATGAAACGTGTCTGAATTATTAAAGTGACGTAAGGGTGTGACTTTTCAGTGTATTGCTGTTGTGGAAAACCAAACACCTTCAGACAAGCTACGCTGAATGATTTGATTTCTCTCCCATACATGTGTACTCGAACAAAACGATGGTTGTGCTAAATTAGTTTGACAGTCTTTGCTACAGTCAAGCTAAGACTGCATTTTGACTCAGCTATGCATGTAACCACGGTGTGTGAATGCAGTCGCAGCATTAGTTTGTTCATTAATGTCCAGAAAACAAACGACACAGCAGAGATTTACCACCTAAAGAGTAACAAAAGGGAGCTCTAGTAGATAACTGAGCTGACATGGAGAGAATTAACACGGACATTTAGTGTTTAAATCACTGACTTTCAGTCAGTTTCCTAACTGAAGTGAAGTGAAAAAGCAGGCTTGGTGATTACTTGAGATTAGCATGTGAAAGACACTCGCCGACTGGGCTTTCCATTAAAAGTTCCATCGTTGAGACTTTATTGCTTTTATCCTTTCAACAAATGTCTCCTTACTGAGCATGTGCAGACAGAAACAGACTTTTAGTGTCTTTCATCAATGAGACTCTAACTAACAAAAAAGATGATGGTCCATGAGATTCCCCGTTTTCCGCTAAGAAGAACTGAAACATCGTTAGCCTGACTTTACTGCCCTCGTGTAAAGGCAAAATTGATGGTTTGTATGATTGAAGGTTAGCTCAAGCAAAAAGTAAATCCCAGATGAATTTTTAATTACCACTTCGTAAAAAATGCTTCCATTTGGGGAGTCAAAGCATAACTTTATGGCTGACTAGCACAGACACAAGGCAGACGGTTATTATAAGAGACAAAAATACAACCCAGAGTCCATCCTGCACATGAATGAAGTCAAGCTTCTGAGCCCAAATAAGATCAGGATCGATTAATGAAGTGGAGAAAAGAGGGATTATGGGGAGACACAGGTCTGCCAAGTTAGTGTAAACCCAGCCGCTGGTGTCAGGGATTCCCTGCTTCCCCTGCTTGTTTGTGCGGTGAGTGTGGCTTCATGTTTGTTAAACTATGTCTAGGAGGAGAGGATCAACCTCTCATCAAGCCGACAGCAGCGAGACTCTCCCACAGTGGAAACTATCTGCAAGAAGTGGTGTTTTCAAGCTGAACTAAGATGAAAATTTTGTCAAAAGTAATTCATACATGCCAGCTAATGGCTTGTGTTTACAGAAAATGTCAAACTCCATTATTCTCTATGGAGCTCGGATTTTTTGAAGATACATGCACGTCTTACTGTTTCTCTTCGTCAGCTTTCTCAGACTGAACATACCTGTCCCAGAATAAATCTCACCACCTGGCCTCCTGCCATGTAGCTGGAGCTGAAAGCCGGGACTAACATTAACACATATTTAAGTGAAATGTGCAGCGGCTCTGCAGTCTCTGCGGGTTAAAAAGGGATGCATGCTTAGATTATTTATGAGGAGGCGTGCGAGTTGTAAATTTCTACAATACCTCCTCTAAAGAGAAAAAAAATGTTGGAGGAGCTCACTTGGGAACAGGGCAGACAGTTTATTCTGACTGTATTAAGTGCTGGAGCCTGCAGGCAATTCTTTGGATTACAGTAGGTAAATCAGGGAGAAGTCCAACATGACTATAAATCTACACTGGTTTGTAACTCTGCGCGCGCACATGTGATCCGTGCAAATTAACAAACTGCTCAAAGTGCCTCAGTCAAGCCTGTTATCAGATGACATCATATTACTCAACTCAGACCTGAACACTCGACAGGTGAGCCGTGTAAACATGCTTGTCTTTAAACTTTGCACTTTCAGCATTTAGAACACACCTCACACATTAATGTGTCACCATCGCAGATTTTGAATCAGAGAGAGATGTTTCCCTGTCAACAGTTAAAGCAGGGATGTTTTTTTCTTTAACCTTAGGAGCTGCTCTTCACTACAGACAATATCCTCTATGTTGACACTGTTTCAGGTTTTTTCTAAATTTGCTTAATCTGCAGCCCAAAAGGTTTCTTGGATGGGATCAGTGGGTCTTTCCAACATTACATGTGACTAATCTGCAAATTTCCCCAATCTAAAACTTTACAAAAAAACCATGGAGAGCCAGGAGCAACTAATATGCACAGAACTGCAGCATCAACAAGAACGAAACACTTTTTTTGGCTTGTTTTCCTAAAAAGAACAAATTGTGCAGGAATACATGCGCTTCTCTACCCAGAATCAAACTGTATGAGTTTTTTCAGCCGGGTAAGTGACTTAACTCATTCTGCTCCCTGCAAGCACAAGGGGATAACAGAGCAATGCAAATGCTGACGCAAGCTAAAATCCCCAGAAAAACCAAAAGGATGTGCTGGAATTCACCTGCAGCAGCCTGCAGCGCTTTACTGGCCGGCGTCCAGCTTCAGAAATAAAGTCTGGAGAAAAGAACAGCAACGCCTACTGCAGGACAAGGACAATTACAATGATTTGCTGTGTTTGTTCAGTAGATCTCGGAGGAATATGCTGACAAACAGCACAGGAAACACAGAGAGCAGCCACCCATTGAAGAAGATATGACTTCTGCACCATGGAAGATTATAAAGTGCTGCATCCTAACCTAAACCTGAAATCTAACCTGTCGATAATCACAAATCACACCTTGTTTTTTGGTGCTTCATCATGGGGCATAGAGGCAAGAACCTGATTACGACGTATTCTTTGGCTCACAGAGAAAAAAGACGTTTTATCCAATATAACAAGTATAGAGGTACAGAACTGCAACAATTTATGATAAAGCTGATAAGAAATATGGACAGATGGATGGATGTTTAAACCGTTAAAAGATGCATATGATGGAATACTTTGCATGTGGTTATTAAAGATAACATATAAAAATGTCCAAAACACAGCTGCAACAGCATGCAGCAGCTCAGAAAATAAGTAGCAGAGCAGTTTCTCAGCCTTGGGGCGTTGCTAGGCAGCAATGGCTACAGAAATGCACAAAAAAGATGTCAGTGAGCCATCATCCAAGTCCAGAATGTGCAGTTTAAAGGTCGGAAAGTTAGGTAGTGCACCTTGCTCCGGTTTTGTAAAAAACACTGATTTTCATGGTCAAAAAAAAAGAAAGGAAAATGGATAGAAATATTTTCTTACTGCAAATATTTCTTACTTCTTAGGTCAAACCGAGTCAGCACCATCTTTGCTTTGTGGTAACTGCTTTGTTATAACTGTTTTATCATAGCAGTTTTTTTCTACTGAAATGTTTTGTATTTATTTTAGAATTCACTTTTTCTTTTACTTTTTCTTTTTGGTGTGTTGTTTCTTTTATATGTATATGCATGGGAATGAGCATTTTGCTAATTGCAGTATTTACAGGATATACTGTCCTATCCAAGCAAACAAATAAACAAACATAAAGTCTGGTCAGCAAATCAAACATTTACAGTATCATCCAACTAAAAATAATTAAAAGGCGGTCCTGAACCGCTCAATATTAAAGATATAAAGCTTTAAAACATTTTGCTATAAGAACTATTGTCCAGGATCTCCTGATACGATGACATGCAAAGCATTGCATTTTGGTTTTATCTACATGTTACAGTGTGTCCCAATTCTTTCCCTTTTTCTTAAAAATAGAGTTTCAGAAGTAATTTCAGTATCTTTAGAGATCATTTTAACTGTTATTAATCTCCTTCATATCCTCATACGGTTTCACACTTCCAGACACAGACACAATTTTACTCATATAAATCATTTATGACAAAATGTCAACCTCAGCAATAAAGCGAACCGACAAATGGCCCCAAGCACTCTGCTGCAATAACAAAGATTAATTTTCCCCATGTCTGTTCGCATAATTCAGAATTTCAGTCCATTCGTGTCTTAGGGCGACCTGCCCTCCCACTGTGGGTGTGGGACTCTTGGCCTGAGCGGAGGGGAGGATTGGGGGGACGCCTCTTTAATTTTCCATGTTGACTGCAACTCCATGTGACAGTAGTAAATAATAGTGTTTCACTAATGAGTTCATGTCTGGCACGAGGTCAGGAGGTGCTTATTATGGTCAAAACCCTCACTATGTCAGAGATGGAAGCTAAACAGCAGGGTACCTAAAACACTTGTCTTCATTTTTAATCTAAAACTCCAGTTTTTGAAAGCATGTTGTTAACCAATCAACCAGCAGAATACTTAAGAAATATATATCTTCATGCTAAAGCCTTTAAGTCATTTAATACAAGCTATAAGAAATTTTAACATTTAGCCCGATCTCCCAGTGTGGTCCAGAGGGAGCCATGAAGCAATGGAGAATTTGGGTTGTGAGACCATGAGATCTCCAGAGGAGACATGGAGGAGGAGATCCAGACAAACACCGTCCACTGGTTGCTTACAACACCCACTCCAGCACACATTTCCACTGTACGCTGCCAGAATCTGTAATAATGATATTGGAGTTTTGAAAAAATACTTTTATTGAATTTTTTTCTTTTATAAAATATAATTACATTTAAATTGATTCGGTTTGAGCCAATGGAAAAAAAAATATATTTGGACATTTTCAGTTTATTTATTATTTTATAGATTAGAAAAAAGGAGATGAATGCAGTCGAGTTTTCAGAATTCTTTTGTGGCTCCATAATAACTGTGGTAATCAGTCATTAACAGAAAGCGAGACAACATTTGGGGTCTGTTTACGAGCAATGCTAGTCACAGAATCTTCTATTATAAATGTACAGCCTACAAAGAGACTAAGCCACAATAAAGACCGCAACTCGTCTACAAAGTTAGGCTCTTCATTTCCTTCAGAGAATGGAAGAAAAATCCAACATAGTAATAATTTAATGTGCTTTCTTTCGGTATTGACAACAAAACACAACTTTAGGATAGCAACGATTGGACACCCATAGAACAGTTTGACAATGGTGTGTGCACAATCTTCAGGTACAAAAAATAAGACAAAAAGGGAAACAAAAACAAAAAATGACGGGCAAAAAAAAAATATGGATGCTACATAGGAAAATAAAACAAACAACTTCAAATACACAACCAACTATTGGAAAACTAAACTGTAACACTGAAAAAACAAATTGCAGCGCTTCTGAAAACATTTTTAAAACAAATTCATAGCCATTGCCTCTTCTGAGAAGTTGTGTTTTTTTAATGTTAGAAGCTGTATTTTTGGTTAGCTCGTGTTTTTTTTTAAGCAACACAATTTCACTTTCAGACTTTAAAACTGTGCTTCTGACTTTTTTTGAAGACACAGACATTGATTATGCACATTCCTGGAGCCATTCTTGCCCTGCAGCATCGTGAGGATGAGAAAGTGCACTTTAAACTTTGAGTTTCCACCCAGGGCATCATTTTACACCTGCACTTTGCTTCATGACATTTGTGGAGGAAGCAAGGAAAAGAATGAGAGAAAGTGACTAAAACAGGATGCAGGAGAGAAGATTAGAGTGAACATTGGACTAACTTTTACTCACTAGAGAGAACTCAGAGAGCAGGCAGGACACAAGACAGATGTTGCTTTAGCCATTGCTAAGGTGCATCAAAGTGCTAGCAATAACCAAAAGATTAAACATTTAGTCTTTTATGTAGTCTTTTTTTAATGTTCTTATGGTTCTTTTAAGTTTTCTTTTTCTGTCTTGTTTTTAAAAAAAAAATTTCTTGGTTTTGCTCTTGAATAAAATAAAATGTGTTTGCCTTTTTAAATTGCTTCCATGTTTCGTGTTTGCGTATGTTGTAATGTTTTTCCACGTATGACCGTCTTTAACTACTGAAGATGTGTGATGATGATTTACAGACAAAAAAAATGTTGCTTAATAACATCGCTCCTCAAAGAAAATGAACAAGGCTCAGCCCACACAACTTGTTGTCTTCTTTACGACCTGTCAGGTCATTACCACCCGGCGTCTAATACAGAGCCGACCACTGTCAGGTCACGTCAGCCTCAGAGCGCTGAGCTGAAACACTCCTGACTGCTCATCCTCCCTTTACCCCCAACTCCATTTTCTCCTGTAGAGTCATGAGGAGGCTCTAATGAATCAGCCCATTGAGCAGTACAGAACTGAGAACTGGCTTTGACTCTTCACAACTGTGTGTGTGTGTGTGTGTGTCACTGTGGTTCCACTATCCCGACCTCCCAAAACACAAAGCTGTCATTTGTTGCCTCTTTGCACAACAAAAGCTCCGAAGGCCACAAGAGCAAAGAGCAGAATTTGAGTTTGTGCGTTTGACTGCATCTGCTCGCACTGTTACATTTTTGGCTAAATGTGTTTGCTATAATTTATCCCACAAACTTATAAACAGTTTTTTTTTCTAAGTGCTTCTGTGTATGTGGTTATGATGTGTCCACATACATACAGCACAACCACTTTGCGCTTTTCTGAGAGGTTCCCCATGCATGAAAACCATTATAAAACCATGACACACACACACACACACACACACACACACACACACACACACACACACACACACACACACACACACACACACACACACACACACACACACACACACACACACACACACACACACACA
>JAVQJG010174310.1:0-35363 GCA_036024015.1 Craterocephalus amniculus
TGAAAATGTATATTTGTTTCCTAAATTCTTAATTTGTTTTTTGAAATGTTATGTTGTTTTTGAATTTGTTAATGTGTTTTTTATATGTAAATTTGTTTTGCACTTCTCAGCCACCGTACAAATTAGAGCCTTCACATACTTTGTTTCTCTTTAATATCTTGATGGAAACTTTCTAATAACCTGCTGTTTATATGTGTGGGCACATGTGACATTATCAAACAAGATTAACTGAAAATCCAGAGTGGGGAATTCTGTATGTGTACAACCATTCACACCTCCATAATCGGAATAGAGGCACCTTCAACAACGATCACAGCTGCCTCAGGATACATCTCTCTGAGTATAGCATCTGAAGCTGCCAACATTTATGCCCATTATTTAAATCAAACTTCTAGTTCCTTATAGCTGCATTGATTCTGCTTGTGTACAGAAATCTTTATGTCATGCCACAGATTCTCCATTGGACTGCTGCTTGGGCTTCAACAAATTTAAATAATTCAGGACAGACGAGTGTTGCTTTAACATCAGCACAGCATGATACTGCCACCACCATGTTGCTCTTTGGGGATGGTGTTCTTGGGGTGATGAGAGTTCTTGGGGCGAACCAGACATTGACGTGTCCATGATCGCTAAAAAGTTAATTTCTGCATCCTTTAACCAGAGGATCCTCTTCTACATGTTTGGAGAGTCTCAAACATCTTTTCTAATAAACTCTAATTGTATTTTCTTCAAAAACAATGTCAATTCTTGTTTTCTGCTTTTGACTGTCCCATATTTGCTTCACTTCTACACACTTTCACTTTAAATACATATTATCCTCCAGTTCTCAAATGTGTACCATCAGATGTAATTTCCAAACCACTGATTCCTCCATTAGCTTCCCTGTGGCCCTTTGATTATATCTCTAATATTTCACAAGAGTAACATGGCTTTTCTCTCCTATATGACAACCCACTGCTTTTATAGATAACATTTTTCATTCGAAGATAAAAAAAACATAACTCATGTAACTTTAAAGGTGAAGATAAAGACAAATAAATGTAGCATCATCTTTTGTGGAGCAACTTCAGTAATGCGGCACATAACCTTAAAGTGCAGGTACAGAAATCCCCAAATAGGTGCCCTCCCCCCAATGAACTTTAAACTAACACTATTTTGTTTATTATTTTTGTCTTTCTATGCCTTAAACCAAGAGCTGCTGTTGAAAATGTCATTATGCTAGCATAAAGATAATAAATGCTTCTTGATATTTGATAAAAAATAAAAGCAAAAGCAGAGGAAGCTTTAAGGCAAAGCTGCAGCATAGGAGACAAACAACTTCCCAATGATAAAGTAAACCTTCTAAGACTTTCAGCCTCAGACTTTGCTCGCTCATATTATGCTCAGTTGCAAAAGAGAAACAAGAAGAAAAGCTTGAGAGCTTGAGACTTCAAAACAACAGTCTGGAAGAGAAAGGCTGCATCCAGCTTTTTATGCCCCGTGTACAAACTTACACAGTTTCTCAATACTGTTTGAGGAGAGTTATGAATCAGACTTAGCAGATTGGAAGGAGATGTCGACTGAAAGATGCGTGGAAAGAATAATTGGCTGGGTGTTGCTAATGTCACACAAACTAAAGAATTCAGCTTTCTCATCCTGTAGTCCCGCTTTAATTAAGCAGCTCTTCGATTGGAAGCTTTTCTTGGCCACAAAGGCTGTGCCATATGAATCCCCTGGAAGAACAGGATAGAGAACTGAACTTGAGGTTTGTTTGACTTGGAGTGAGAACTGCGTCTCTCATATGAAGACTTGGCATCTACATCCTGTGGCCAGAGACACTGGGTCTTTTTAATAAAACGAAAATGTTCTAGTTCAGTCTTTTGAATTCTGATATTAATTTAGAGACATTCTTTTGTAGTATACTGCAGACAATGTGGAATTATATTTTCCAAAACATTTCTAATAGAATTTCCCAACCAATCTGATACCTAATGATGGATAAGTTTTAATATTAAAAGAAAACGCTTTGCACAATCAATGACCTAGAGACAATCAAATCCAACTACTTTTTTGTGGCAGAGGATGGATCTACACTTTTCTGGAATTCCTGAAGAGGCTATGACATGCTGTCACACTGACCCCTGGTGGTGGAAAACAGCACCCCAACTTAATCAAAAGCTTTGACAGAGGTAACCGCTCAAATAAACACATCTTAACTTGCCTTCTTGCCACTGTAACAGGCTGTTTTTAATGTTACAGGCTGGGGTTAATTGGCCCCTTTAAGGTCACTTTCTCAGATTCTATAGTCAAGAGGTGAAAGGGGAAATGTAAACAAAAGAAGTTTCACAGTAGCACTGGGAATGTTTCATCACCAGCAAGTGTTACATGCATCCTGCAGGGAGAATCCAGCACATAAAGTCCCATTTTAATAAGGATGTAACGATTCACTCAAGCCACAGTTTGTTTCAATTCTCAATATTAAGTTCTTGATTTCAATTTGTTACGGCTTATTTCCAACAAAATTCATTTTAGTTATTTCATGGCCAAATGAATTGTCTTCGTCTTATATTTGCCTTTTTTTCCTTGTTTAAAACTGTGACCTTCTATTGCCTGTTGTACTAACAAAACTTAACACTGAACAAATAATTATTATTGATATGTAAATGGTCACAGACCTTTTTATGAACAAAATAAGTTTTATTTGTTATTATAAATTATTTATCATTGTTATTGTTTTAACGACATCTACATTGATTGCATTGATGTATTGCATGCAAATTGATTTACCTATTTTCTACATCGATTGCCACTTAGACCAGTTTGAATCGATTTTAAATCGATTTTCGGAGTATCTTTACATCGCTTCATTTTAAATAAACATACTTGTGATAAAACTGCTCTACACTGAAACCAGAGGCTGAAAGCTCACACTAATCCAAAGTGTTCTTTAACCACAGATCCATGGAGAATCACAACCTTATCTAATAAACAGCTTAAAGTGTTACATCTGGACACCTTTTCACTTATTAGGGTTATGCATCAAATAATCAACCTTCATTTGCAGGATAACCTTGCATGCCCTCTCACTGAATAAAAGAGACAGGCACTAAAACAAATCCAGTCGAAAAGATCTGACTGGGATCTGCCTCAGCTCAATGGGCCTCATTCACCAACAGTTCTTACGAACAAATTCTACGAATGCTCAGAAGGACTCTTGCTAACAACCGAGTGCCGATACAGTAGAACAAAAGCAATGATTGTCATTTTTTTGCTGTTTGGTTCATTAAAATACAACAACAAAGTCACTTTTAAGTTTTACATAGATTTAAAAAAAAAAACTTTTGATAAATTATATTTGTTATTATAGCGCAATTTTGAGCCTGCATCATAATGTTATACCTTACACAGGGAAACGTTTAAAAAAAAAAAATCCATCTCATTCATTCAATAATAAGTGCACAGGGCGCATCCATTCCTCCAACCGCTCCAATCACTCCATAAATGTCTCAGCCACCTTTTACTCTCAGATCCACCAGCAGAACGAAGTAGGCCTATCTAATAATTCAATTCCTTACAACTAAATATTATTTAATTCGTTAAGTTTTATTAAGAATAGGTTTTCACGTGGCCGTCTGGTTAACTAGACCTCTCAGACTCACTTGGAGGATCAGATGCAGTACTTCCTCTGTACATGAACGATATCTTAGAATAATGCCGCTGCAGGTGGAAATCTGCTTTACCAACTGTAGAAGGTACATTGGGCTCTGTTTATTTATTCAACGGTGTAGACCACCACTTTCCTCTTTAACCGGAACACCAGGGATGTGAGTCCTGGTGCGCACATGCTTCCAGAGTTCAGGCTGCTGTCCAAGTTCCGGCGGAATTCATAACCAGTTTGAGCATAAAGCTCATCATATGTTTTTTATAACTGATTTAACACCTGAAAATGAGGTAAATCGGGCTTCTGTACACATCTTTGTAATTATCTTTTGTTTTCATTCATCTTTTTGTCATTACGCTGTAAATTCTCCTCCTCAGTCTCACTGCGTGGGTTTGCACACGGCTGTGAGTCTCATGACCTTTTATGGGCATTTTATGGGCGTTTACCCATGCAAAGTAGAGCCAGCTGGTCCGTCCTCTCAACTTAAGAACATTTAGTATTCACTAATCCAAGAGAAAAGATACAAACAATTTTGCGGACGGAGGTTTTTCATAAAAAACGTCTTCAGACTTAAGACTTCTTAAACTTAAGAAGAAATTTAAGAAGATTCGTAAGAAGAGATTGGTGAATGAGGCCCTATCTGCTGAAGACCAAGCACGGCATTACTTTACCAACCTCAGCTCAAGGCCTTTGCCAGGGATCTTTCTGCCTGCACCGCTCCCAACCAAAAGTACATTTCCACATCCTCTCATCCAGCATCTGAGCTGGATGCTGTGGTTTTAGTGTCATCATGAAGGTAATGCAAGCCAGCCTGTGTGGTGTGCCTGTCATTTGGGTAAATTTCAACTAGGAAGAGGTGGTTTTTCCACTCTGTTTTGGCCAGCTATCCTTTCCACACACATAAACACATGGTGAAGTCACTGAGGCTGAAGAAGACGGCTCTCAGCTAACACGCTACTTGTTATGCCGACTAAAAGCTCAACCCAACCCCTGCCCCTTAATGGAACACAGAAACATTACAATGAGTTCATTTCAAGCCCAACTCACATAAAGAGGGAAAAGAAACTGTCTTCTTCTTATTTCGGCTCACCTCGAGCTGATGAGAGGGACTGTCTGACAAAGACTCACAGATGAACTCCTCCAGGGATTTGGGCTGGTTGTTCTGGGTGGGTGCGGGATTTGTAGGGGAGACCCCGTGATCTTGTTGTCTCGTCTGCTCTTTCTGAAGACGTCGCTCCTTCCTCAAGTCTTTGGCCTTCCTGCATGGCGGCCGGCTAGGATCAGCTCCCATCCCTACATGCAGACAGGAGAGCGGTCAGAAAAGCGTTCCAGAAAATGAATCAACGGCAGTAATCAGTTCTGCATTTATTGACTCATCTGACCAAAGCTTAAAATGATGCTGAAAAGGTAACAAGCGTCACACGTCGCTCACTGTGGCGACAAGTCAAGTTCCTAGTAGATTTGATGGCACCCCTCTAAAAAGATGTGTGAAAGCTGTCCCAGTGAACTCTGTGGATATCGCTGTGATTAGCAGCTAGCTGCTGTATTTCTATGATGAAGAAGAGGTACACGTCTGCTTTTGTAAAGATGAGTGGCCCATCAAACCTGAGCTTGTAACTAAAAGAATATACACACTTAGAATTTATTGCTCTTGTTTACATGGACCAATACGAACAAAAGCAACCAAAGCTTTCTGCTTCCTTCTATCGGTCCCTCCTCACCCTTCTACTACTGCACCCCCTCCTCCTCCACAACCTCTTGGGGTCCTGCCAGGCCCTTCGGCTTTCCAGGCACTCCATGTCAACAGTTGACACGCCCACATCCTGTTTGGAGCAATAAGGAAACCAGAGCCGTTTCCTGCTTGCACTTCTGCCAGCTGCCACAATAAGCTTAGTCACTTTCTTCTCTGATGATGTCACTGGGAAGACGGCACCACCGCCTCCTCCTCCTCCTGACACGCAGAGAGGAAAACTGTGATTCCAGCCAAGTTTACTGGCAGCCTTCAGCTTTAGCATACCTAAATATCTTAAATGTTCTACTGTTGAGGCAAACAGCATCATGCAAGTAGTAAACTTGCACCTCAGGGGCAGCGGTGTACAGGTGCAGGCTTGTTCCACTGAAGGCTTCACCTTAAAATCATGAAATACCATTTGTCATTGTAAGGTTAATAAAAATTCTTAGAGACTGGGAGGAGTGGGTTTATAGAGACTCAAACACATCTAGCCCCATGATTACTCTGTCCATGTGACTCTCCCATCTTTAATTACAGCCGCTACTAACATACACTTTCCCTCTTAGGCTCACACTCCGGAGGACAGCGTGCTGCAGATAAAGTCTGACAGATCAGTTCCTGTGGAAGACAGATGCTCATGCTCCAGCAGTTAGCACTTCATAAAAATCTGTCACTTTGCCCTCCCTTTTTGGGAGGACTTTCACTTCATATGCACAGTGTAAAACGGTCAGGAAGCCTTGTATCTATCTAACATGCAATCACTTTTTTTTTTCTTTTTTTTTAAAAGTGTATTTACTGCTTAAAAGAGGATATTGGGAGCAACCTTTTAAACACTGAAGCTCGTGGTGAATGTCATTTCACAGACAATATATGCTGAGAAACTACAGAGTGTAGGACCTTCTGCCTACCTAGACATATTTTTTTGTATTGACTTGTTCCTCAGAAACATTTTTAAAAAGGATGGAAAGTTGCTGTTTCTAAAGTAAGAGCCAAAACCACCCTGAAGTTATAAAGCCTACAGTCATAAAAGTAGCGGATGTATTCGTCCAGATGTTTTCTGTTGGAGGTGAATGGGAGGGGGATGAGCATAGTAAATCGTCCTCCTTCCACTTTGCTGGAAAGGCTTGTTAATTCTAACACTGAAACTAAGAGGAGTGCTTTGCTGATGCAGACAGAAATATAGAAGAACACCAGCTCTGCTGTAACTTTGTCTGTTAGTGTTTGCATCTATTTCTGCCATTACAGAGGTTTTCTGCTACAGTGTACACGCTTATCTTTTATTTAAGTAATGTAGGTGCTGTTCGTTTGAAAGAAAAACAAAGTAGATAAAACCTGAAATACAGACATGTGAGAGAAGTGCTGCTTCCTGTTTCTAGTGGGAGTTTATCATTTCTCCAATATTAGTGTTATTAATTCATTACAGTGAGTTAGCAAGTATATCCTGTGCTAGACAACAAGGAGGAGAGCATGGAAGATTAGTCCACGCCAGACACACTGCGAGAAACACTGAGAAAAAACAGCAGTCGGTCAGCACAACCTGTTTCAGGTGGAACAGTGACACCATCTGGTAAAATACTGTTAGACATACTGGCTTAAGCACCCAATATCTTCAGCCTTTTCAGCCTGAAGATACCAACCATTACTGAGGGGAAACATGAATAATCTTAACTGACTTGGAAAAACTAACAATTCAGTTCAAGGACCGAGCTGTTTAAAAACAGGAGTTTAAGGAATTATGCTCTTGCCCTGTAAAACAAGATCCAACTAAATAATTTCTCTTTTTAAAAATTATTCAGAATTGGCATGCTATTAGCGTTTCATTACTCAGTCTGGCATTATGTTCTGATATATTCAGCTGGTTTCCGTCACATTAAAGATTTTCACACAGAACGCGGCGAGACAAAATAACTAAAAGGAGCAAAAATATAAGAGTTTATGAACCAACTAATTTAAGAACAGGCCAATGGTTGAGTTAATTAGTGTTTCTAATCCCTACTGATTCCCTAGGAGTGAGTGTGAATGTGAAAGGTTGTCAGTCTCTCTTGTCTTGGCCCCATGATGGACTGGCCACCTGTCCTGGGTTGCTTTCAGATCTCAAATCAGTGAGATTTGAGATCTCACAGATCTCAAATAATATGTAAAATAACAAAAGGGAAAAAAGTGGTCAACATCTCAACTTGAGAGACCAAGAACTTGAAAATCCAGTATAAGACCTGATTAAATGCTGTCTCACTTTGTCATGACATTTAGAAAACCTGGTGCAAAAATATTAAAGAAGTTGCACTGACAAAGAAAAAAAACACATTTTACTAAATTTTATTGTTATTGTAAAACCAAACAAACAAAAATATATTCATTTATTGTCATAAAGAACTGGATGGGAGCAAATTATTGTTTATTAGACTGCCAACCATTTAAAGGATATTAAAGTTTCCTACCTGGTTTAGGGGCTGTAGCAGCCATTCTGCCATCTGGGACAGTCGCCGGATCCTTTGGTGAGGTTTGTGAACCTGTAGGTTTTGCATCCGCCACCTCTTTGTGAACGTTTGTGGTGGTGGGACCTTCCGCTCCTTCATGTTTAATATCTGTGAGAGCAGCACGCATCACTTCCGACTGACAGACTTTACTGGGTTCTCGTGGAGCAGCCTCTTCACACACGGACTCCATCGGCTCCCCTACACAGCACAAAATCAGTAACATGAGATATCACAGCGCCATAGAATTAGTCTCTAGCTAAAGGTGCACTTTTACACACAATTCAAGACCACTGGCCGCTTACAGTTGAATTTTTTTATTAAATAGTAAAAACTCATCGCTCCAGTATGTAGATACTCTCACCATCTTCTGGTCCTTTTGGCAACTCCCCTTTGGCAATGAATTTGTTAATTTTCTTTAAGATTTTCTTGTGTGATTTGGAAGGCTGGAATTTCAGTGCATGACATCTTCAGAGAAAACATAAGAGAGAGAAAAGTGGTTAATAAATTTGTTTTGTTTTATTGTAAGCTGCTGTTAAACATTAATTGGGTTATTTTATCAGTTCTATCTAAATACCATGGCTCATCCTCATGTGGAGCATAAATCACTGTAGGAAATTCGAATGGGTGAATAAAATTATTACCTGATGGTATATTGTGGACAGCAAGTCTTCTTCATTATGGGTTTATAAACATATTTCCCACTTCTGAGAAGAAAGAAAAACAGTAACATCATTAGGGCTGTCCCAATCCGATATCAGTATCGGCCCTTTCACCTGACCTGCTTGGTACAGCCGAGTGCTCTCCCTAGTTCATTTTCTAGTGGGTTTACTCAGGTTGTTTTTTCTTACAACAGAAATGTGAAATGTGCCGTTTGTTACACAAAGCCTTTAGATTTATTTTAAATTAACTCGTTAGTTAAAAATTAATGAGTCACGTTTTTCTCACTCCTTCTGATGTGGACTTAATCAGTTAAACCTTAAGGTTTCGAGGTGAGGTTTGATGTAAATGTAAGTATCAGTATCGGGTATCGGCTGATAATTACCCCTCTGTATCGGTGTTGAAAATTGGTATCGGGACAGCCCTAAACATTATTGTAAATGACCATAATCTAGTGTATGAAGCATAAACTCTTAGCGCAGACAGAATGAAACCAGGTACAGATGACTGATTGAGTCAACCATGCATAAAGCAACAGTCAGAGAATTATGAAAAGAGGTATAAATTAACTACAAAGTGACAAAAATTCTGACAGCGACTAAAAGATAAATTGTCCATAATGGGACATAAAGTTTCCTAAAGGAGATGCACAATGGTTCTAAGGACAAAAAAAAACAAAAAGAGACACAAAAATAACCAACTAAAAAGAGAAGGTACAAATGTATGCAAGCGGCTGCAGATAAAGTCAGAAAAAAACAGACATGTCAAAGAAAAGGGAACCATAAACAAAGTGATATCAAATACCCAGTGAACAAACTGGGAAAAACTTACAAAGGAAAAATATTCAAGAATATATTACATTACACTGTCATTTAGCTGAAGCTTTTATCCAAAGTGACTTACAATTCAGTGTTACCAGCGGTGCCATCACTGGAGGCAGTGACACAAGGGGTAACTGAGGTTAAGCAGGATTCAAACCAGCACCCTTTACATTACTGAATGACCCGCCCTACCACCTGATGACCATAAAGTGAAGCAAAAAAAAAAAAAAACACACAACTTGGCACTACTTTTTCCCCACTCCTAGTCTAAGTCTACTGCAGGGAACCTTTACCACTGCAATCCATGAAAATGCTTCATTATCAGTCCAAAAAGACTCACCTTCTCCATCCTCGATCTATTAGATCTTGGTAGTCTTGCACCGTCATGGTGTGAGACCACATCCCTGTCAAAAAAAAAGAAACAATTTCCTCAATATGCTGAACTGAAATTATTGTTCATTATAAATTATATACTGATAATTACTTAAAATCAGGACAATGATTTTATGAGAAGTTTATAAAAAGTCTACACTGAGATACAAACGTTGAATATTTTTCAGTCAAAATTCCTATCTGTTGTCCATTTTGCGACAACCAAGGCCTAGAGATGCTTGTGTAAGATTTTACTTGAGACAAAGCACTTTGTGAAAAAAAACTCTGATTTAAGTAATGCCATTTTATGTCGAAATGGAGAATAAATGGCAAAAAGATGTTTCACAACTGAAGTGCATGAAGAGTAAATAGGAAGCATGTGTATAAGCAAGGTGCAGTTTGTTAGGAAGCTGCTTGAGACTGTGGTGCTGGGGCCAAAGATATGTTCTAACTTAAATCACAGCATCCCTAAAGGGTCATTCTCACAGTCCCAACGGAAACAGAAATCCATTATTTGTAGCCAAAGCAGATCAGCATTCCCAGATCTTAAGGTCTGAGCTCCTCCTCTCCAGTCCTGAATTTCCATTCAACAAACACCAAACTGAGTCTCAATAGCAAGACAGATGGCGATCAGTTTTCATCTGAAACAACAAAGGAAACTGACAGAATAACAGTTCACACAACACACACCGAGTTTGCCAGAGTATAATATTCCATGTCACAGGAAATGGTGATTAGCTGGAGTCCAAAGAGACGGAGACAGCTTAGTGTGACCCAAAAGGGCAACACAACATTTCAGTAGTAAGCATCAGATGACCGGCCAAAAGAAACAAAAGCATGCCAGCTGTTTTATGCTCTGTTAAGACACAGACAGAAACTGGTCTGATATTCATTTTCTCGAATGCCCGGTCAGGTGGCCGAAAAGAATGATTGTTGTTTACAATGTCTGTTTTCTTTTCTTTTTTAATGATAAAAGATTCAATTTTGCTCCACATCTTAGAAAACAACCATCTGAAAATCTTAAAAAGAATTTGGCTCCTCTGCCATTTTTCCAATTTGTTGCATAGAAACTTGAAGTTAAAATGATTTTTGTGGCCCGCATTATTTGATCAGTCCATCATTTTTACCTCTTCTGAAGGTGTAAAGTACTTTGAATTGTAAATAAAGACAAAATAAATATTTAAGTCAACAAAGAAAGCAACTTTAGCATGCATAACCATTCACCCTCTCAGATAAAAGCTCCTCAGTTTGGATGAGGTCTTCCCATATAAAATCTCTGACCTGTCTGTGGTCTTTTCCATGTTGTTTATTTAGTGCTTACTGTTTGTGCTGTAGATCCTGTTGCTTTTACAACTTTTTATACTGGAGCTATGTGAATGTGATGTGATTTTTGATTGAAGGCAACCATTGATCAATCAGAGCCTCAAAGCAAAAGGGCTAAAAACATATCCCTGTAAAACTTCTTTTATTTTTCTATTGTTAAGAATTTTCGAAGCATATTCTTATTATTTTAATTTCTCTTCATCAATTTGGACTATTTTGTGTAGATCTATCATTTACAATAACACAACATAAAAAGAAAAATGCAAAGAGGAAGAGGATCGTTCCAAGACACACCCAACTAAAAACAAGTAACAAAAAATTAAGAACTATTGACAGTGAACCATATTATCTGTTATGAGTCTGTCTCAGTTTAATAAATTACCTTTATCTGTCATTTTTAAATAAAATATGACTCACATTTGAACTGACATTATTTCAGTTCTAGTATTTACAGTTAAAAGTATAAAGGTGCCTTTCAATAGATTATTTACATGTCTTTTTATTTTTAAAGTAAACACAAGCCAGTCCTAAACGAGCATTTTAAAAAAAGAATGAAAAACACACAAAAATAGCCTGGTATGACATTGGAGGTCTAGAAATGCTAATGTTAGCTTACAGCAGTAAGAATCACGTAACATGGGATGGATATCAGTGCGATGGTTGTGGTCATAATTGCCCAACAGGATTACCTGATCTATTCTTCAGCCTCCAATGAGGCATAATGGCCACAATGAAAGAGGACAGCAGATGTTGTGCACTGTATTGTCGAGTCACAGCCCCGTTGTATACACACAACTGATAACATCACTGGACCAATCACACCAAAGGCAATAAACAATCTAACCGAGAACCTGCTTTGGAAACTTTACAATAGAACTGATTTGCGTCTTCATTGGACAGTAAAAGCATGACTGCCAGAAAGAGGAAAAATAGGTGCTACAACCTAAAAACCAAGATAAAAAATCTGTGTCCTAATAACAAAAATTGGTATCTGTACAGCTCTCACATGGGAAACACTGTCTTACACAAACTAACTACAATTGTAGTAATGTCTTGTGACTTTTCCAGACTCAGCCATCCCTACATGACGTAAAATAGCCAGATTACCACTCTGAGATTAGACAGTTCTCGTCTGCAGGCTCATTGACTGCATTAGCTAGTACCTAAACCCTAATTATAGTCTGCCTAATTCACCTCAGCTCATCTCAACTCTGTGGGCCTGTTCATTCAACACATAAAATCCCCACCTATCTATGCATTCTTTTTTTAAATTGCAGCTTCGTAACACTGTTTACGCGTTTACATAGAATGACTATAAACCCTGTCACCTTGGTGGATTTGGCCACCCACTTAAAATATTTATGCAGCCCAATAATACATTATTATGAATGAACTCTAAACATATTTTCATTTTATAACAGAATTACAAAATGTTATTTTATTTCCCATCTCTTATTTTTCAAGCTCAAACTCAAACTCAAATTCACTCAAACAGTGTAAACAGAAAGTAAAAAGATGAACTTTGCAAATCAAATAAATGCTCTTTTTCTGTACCCATAAACTACAACTGTCATCAAAAAACAACCTCATTAAGAATTTACTTGTGAAATTAGTTAGAAGCGGTAGCAAGATTTCATGACAGACAGGTACTGTCAACCAGATTGCTGATGTATTACATCATATTTAACTTCAGGTGTGATCTGCAATCCACATGTCTTACTATGATGGGAAAAAGACATTACAATCATAGAAAAATTCATGCACACCGGCTAATTAAATTCTTGGACTGCTCATATCTAAAGACCTCCCACAGACCAAATGAGGTAGCAGCTCTTTACCCTCTGAGGGCAACAGCCCTTCTTCCTTCCCTGCCTGCCCTGGATCTAACGTTACTGCTCATTAGCTAGCTAAGATGCTAAGATGTTACTTCTACTACCCACTTACATAAAATATAAAAAGAAAAGAAGAAACTAGTCTTGAATGAAACCGTTTATATAATCGCAAGCCAACACTGAGCCCCAAACTTACTGAAACAATTTAGTTCTGTTGTAGTAGCATTTTCCCCAAATGGAATTCAAGGGCTACAGATTGCTAACAGCTAGGAAACTTAGCAAGGTTGTCATCATTAACTACTGTCATTAAACCAACCTCTATCAGAGGTGAATGCCTCGATGCGTTTGCGGATTACATTTATTGACAGCAGCACAGACAAAAGCACTAGTTAGTTAGCATTTTTAATCACATCTGGTTGAAATTCCAGCAAGTACACGAAGCTAGTTGTTAGCAACAGCCACTTCAGTCATACTTCGTAGTTTCTGAGCAACTTGATCCGAAACTTACCCTGAGAAAAGTTCCCCTTTTCGTTTTTACAGTAGCCACAGCGGTAACCATCATCACCGCCGAAATATTCTACTATAGTGTAATTCTGGTTCCCTGCCATCTTTACTATCCCACAGATGACAACCGTGTTTGTCAGGTCATCTGGGAAGTACTGCTTCTAAAAAGCCCCGCCCACACGCAGTACGTCTGTACTGGTGCGTTCAGGACATGTTGGAGTTTCGAAAGCTCCTAAATAAGAATAGCATTCTAATTTGAGCTTTTTTACAACATCAATGAATTTCTGAATTTGTTTTAAATACCTTCGATCATTGCATAAGTCCAATTGAAATTTATATAAAGAATCTGTAGAATAATACAATTTTGAACATAACTAAGGCAAGTGATGGCAATAAGAGTTAGCCATAAAAAATGGAGCAATGGCTAAAATTAAACCATGCTCGAGATGTAATTGTTAAAACAGGTAATTATGAAGTACAAACTCAGGATTTAAGAACTGTACATCATATTTATTAAATTATATGTGCCAAGGAGGACAGCAAAATAAATCTGAGATCCCACACAAACACTTGAAGTACTCTTGACACTTAAAGTAAAACATAAGACCAAGGGAGAGTTTCCATGTAGAAAAATAAATTAGAAAATCACAGCTGGAAACACTGATTGCTTTTTCTGCTTTTTATAAAAAGTCTGCAGGGGGAAAGAGCTTTGTCCATGTCAACCATTATCTCACATTACAGTTTCAGCTCAATTCATTTTCATTCATCAGTTATTCTTACAGCCACCTAATCTATTCAGGATCATTTCTATGGATCTGGAAAACAGATTCACAGGTTTTACCACAGGTTCACAAAAGGAATTTAGCTTTCCAATATAAGTAGCTTATATTGTGCATGTACATTTTCTGCAACATTGTGGAGTCACACAGGCGATGAAGCAGCAGCTATTAAGTTGAAAAGCTACTTGTAAACACAAACCTTTAATAAACTCTGGATAGATAGACATCTGCTGTGTTTGCTCCTTTTGATAACGCTCCATCTTGGGTTCCTAACTAAAATTTCCTTGGGGTACAGGGATGTTTTCATGAAGGTATTTCATACTGCCTTGTTCAGAGAAGTCAGCCACAGTGTGGCCTTCCCCTCGTAGGACCCATTTGGTTGTAAGAAGTCCTTCCAAACCCACTGGACCTCTGGCATGTATCCTTGCTGTGCTGATGCCAACCTCAGCTCCTGCAAAAGAAATCGGGCAGATCACTGTTTAGTTATATCTGTAAAAGAAGTCAGGCAGATATTGTATACATACCAAGTCCAAAGCGATAGCCATCAGCAAAGCGGGAGCTGGAGTTCCAGAAAACACAGGCGCTGTCCACCTGCTGCAAAAACTGCTCGGCTGTTTCTTCATTCTCCGTAACAATGACGTCTGTGTGGGAGCTGCCATATTTGTGGATATGGTCCACAGCATCATGCATGCTGTCGACCACCTCGATGCAGCACTCTAGGTCCCCATATTCTGTGCGGAGAGACTTCACCTCAGATGGGCTGAAAGTTAAATAGGATGCAAACCGCGGGCCTGCATGAATCTTTACCTACATTTTAAAAAGTAAGAACAAGAATTTAGTGATGATTTTGTATATCAAAAATACAAAACAAATGTTTAACATAATTTTATTTTTGCCCCAAACCAATGCCTGCATATTTCTTACTTGCTCTGTTCTCAGCATGTCTATGATCTGGTCGAACAGAGGAGTCCGCAGCAAGTCTCTGTGAATGAGCAGGGTCTCCATGGCATTGCAGGCCGCAGGGTAGTCACATTTCGAATCCCTGACTAGAAACAGAGTTTGTAGAAGATTCAGCAATTCTAGCTGACCCAAAGACTTTATTAAGCACAGCTTTTTGGTAATGATTGAGACAAAAAGATAGTAAATAAGATTTGTGTCCAGTTCTGTGGCTTGCCAAGGACTTTCATAGAAAACACACAAAAAAAAAACTCAGCTGCATGCAGTTTTACACATACCAACTTCAATAGCCTTGTCTATGCTTGCTTCGCTATCTACATAGACGTGACAGACGCCTTCACTGTGGCCCAACACAGGAATGCCTTTAGCTGCCCTCTGAATGTTTCGGACCAGCTGGGGTGAACCTCTGGGAATGATCAGGTCAATCATCTTGTCCAGTCTGCAGAGATCCTCCACTTCCTCACGTGTGCTCACCTGCATGACAATTTTAAACATTTCAAAAAATGGAAATAATACAATAATTAAAAGGCATTTGGAGCAATGTTTATAAAATTCAAGGCATTCATTCTCACCAGCTGAATGGCATCTGTCACGCCATGAATTGAAAGTGCTTCCTGAGTGAGTTGATGCAGAATTTTGTTTGTGTTGGATGCTTCTTTACCACCCTTCAGGAGCAAAGCGTTTCCACTGGCAATCGCTAGCGCTGACACCTACAATCCAATATTAAACAGCTTTGATTTTTTACTATCTAATGTAAAAAAAGAAAACTAAAAAAACACAGCATTAACTGATGGTCTGACCTGTGGGAGGCAATCAGGACGCGACTCAAAAATGACCAGCAGCACTCCGATGGGGACTGTGATCTGTTCCAGCTCTAGATTGTTAGCCACTCTGGTCCTCCTCAGCACTCGACCCACGCTATCCCTGGAGGAAACGGCAAGCTGACGCAGGCCGATGGCAAGGCTGTTCAGCTTCGCAGTTGATAGACTCAAGCGATTGATGAGCGGCTGGGACAAACGGCCTGTGATGAAACAGAATCAAAAATAACTAACACAGCAAAACTCTTCATTTATGAAGAAAAAAATGTTTTACTCTAAGCAAACAGCAGGAATGAAACTCAAATCTGTTAAAGAAGAGGACATCCTAACTGTGCTACTGAACCAAAACAAAGGGCAACTAATAATTCCTGCCAACTCTACAAGCATCGGAGATTGATTACAACTTGAGTTGACTATCGCTGGAGTCAAGCCTCTTTTCTTTATCAGTCTCTCTAAATGGAATACAAAGGTTTTTCCATGCAGCTGTGGATTAAGTTAATCTGTGTCCCATTTCCATCTCCATTTCCACCTGCTGCTAACTCCATGTCCTTCCTGTTGGCACTCAGTATCTCATCTTTCTTCTCCGTAAGCAGGTCAGCCAGACAGCAGATGATCTCTCCTCTCTGGAAAAAACATGCAATGATAAAATGGAAACACTATAAACAACAGTAATTAAAGTTACTGACAGTGAATCATAAAAACAAGAGCAATAGGTTATCATTTGCAACCTGTCACAGAAAGGATTTTTTCCCCCTCACCTGCTCAGGGAGCAGCGAGGCCAGAGCCCTGCCTGCATGCCGGGCCATCTCAGTCTGCTGCTCCACAGTTGGGCCTGGTGATGTAAATAATTCACACATCAAATATAAAAGAAATGGATCCAAAAATGCATGAGAATTTATTATCTGGTCTTTTTTTTTTTCTTTTACAATCCTACCTGCAGGTTTCACTTCAGAGAAAAAGGTGCCCACTTTTTTCCCTTCCACAATATCGGTGATGACGTGGCCTGTGACTTTAGGATCCGTGCCATTGGCAATGATGACAGAGGTCCCACCCTGCAGCGCCCAAAGGGCTGCTTTCACCTGATTAAAAACAGCCGAACTGAGTCTCATGTAACTTTGCCAGTACTGAACCAACTCTGTCCCGTTTACATATTGCGAAAAAAAAGAAAATTGTCTGCTGTGCCAACCTTGGCTTCCATTCCACCGATGCCAACTCTGGACTTAGTGCCATATGTGATCGACTGCTGGTCTCCAGGATAGAATATATCAATGAGCTTGGCATCATCTGTTCCTGGAGGACTGTCATATAAGCCTGAGGGGGAAATTAATTTTTTTAGTCTTTTATTAAACAAAAGATTATCCAATGGATTCACTTTGGCTATGTAATGGAGACACCAGTTTACATCATATTTAAACATTTAAATGCAAATTTAGTAAGAAGAAGCATGAAATTTGTCATTTCCATACCTTGAACATCAGAAAGGGCAATAAGAAGGTCAGCCTTCATTTCAACAGCCAACCGGGCTGCCAAGCTGTCATTATCTTTGATGCTTATTACCTGAAATAAAAACATATTAGTCTGCTACAATGCCAAATCCTCATGCTGTGAAGTACACAGCCATACAACACAAGTTTCTAAAACATGTTTCACCTCCATACAACCCCAGAAAGGCAAAAAAGAAACCACCACACTTTAAAATGGATGAGATCATCATAAGGTTTGAAACAAAACAAAAACATACAAATGAAGCTAAAAAACAGGTTTTAAAGTTAGATGATATCAGTGATAATGGAAATGGAAAATGAAAAGAAACATACTTGTTTCACTTATGCAATGGGTTAATCAATCCACCATCACAATTTTGCACCTCTTTTAGCATTCCCAGCATGCCCATCACACAGTACCCACATTTACCCCCTGCAGGTCACTGTTGGGAACAGGGGGTGGAACAACTGCATCATTGGTGTTGATGATGGGAACAATGTTCATCCGCAGCAGTTCATGCAGCGTGCTGTTCAAGTTGCGCCGTTTCTGCTCATCATGGAAATCCAGGTTGGTGACGAGAATCTAAAGAGGGAACAAAAGTAAAAATACAGCAACTTTAATAAAGAAAATAGTTTTCCATAATTTTAGTATTGGAAAAAAGTCCAATACTTACTTGTGCGGTGCAGATGCTGTACTGGGTGAACATAGCTTCATACAGTGCCATCAGACCACTCTGCCCGGCAGCTGCACAAGCTCGAGCCTCCAAAACTGGAACTGACTGAAAAGATTTCACTTCAATATCAACTTGTGTGAAATGAAGCAATTGCTGTGTCAACTTATTATTTATATGTTATTTACCATGTCTTTGAGTTGGTTTTGTCCAGAGTGTAAGGCCTGCCTGACGCTCTGAGACAATAATATCTCATGTCTCAGTCGCTGCTTCCCAAATGCCACAGCACCACTCGTAACGATCATCATCTCCCTGCCTTGGTTCTGCAGCACGGCCACCTGACAGTACACAAAGATTATAGCATTCTTTTTTTTAATGACAAAGCCAAGTGAAAATCTACTCAAGTAGTCAACTTTATTACCTGCTCTACAATTGAGGCCAGTCGTCCCAGCGCCAAGCCACACTCATCTCCACGTGTAACCACGGCGCTCCCCAGTTTCACCACAATGCGTTTGGCCTGCTTTAACTCACTGCGGTGGGCAAAAGACTTCCCATGTGATCTAGGAAGGGGAACTGAGGAAAATAAGAAAGTCACATTTTAAGGCACATCAACATACAACAAAGAGCAATATCTAATGGTCAATGAATAGTTTGAGAACTTTAATTATCTTCTGGTACAATGGAGGGATGAGGTGGTGACTTACATTTAGCCTGGGAAAAGGTTCTGATGGAGCCTGGATACACATTTGACAGCCGGATTTTGGATGGCAGGCGGGAGCACATGGCCAGCCTGGCAAACATGGCAGTGAAACCTGAGCGCACACAAATCAGTGCCAGGTTACTGTAACAGTGGAATAACCTCATCTGAGATAAGCCCCCCATTTTTAAATCATGATAGTCGTGCTGCATTGGCGTTTAGCTGCTACATGACAATTAACAAGTTTTTTGTTTTAGTTAACTTTATCAAATATGATCACTTTTACTCTCAGTGAAAGGTTTTCTTTACGTCTTGATCTAACCGGTGTTTGACATTTGAAAATGACACAATGACCCAGTAAAGATGGGGTTAGCAAAGAATTAGCCTATAAATGTTGCAAACTGAAGGTTAAAGGCTGTGTTCCCCTAATATAAATAGAAATGTATACTATAAAACTGGCTTGCAAGTAAGTAAGTCAAACAATTACTTCTTATCAACTGCACTGACTGTCAAAACATGCCGTAGCTAGCTAATGTTAGCTAGCTTTAGCTATTATGAGCTGCCATTGTGAACAGTTGCTTACGGCACAAACGATAACAATAAAGTTTTCATGACAGGACTCTTTACCTGACAATGTGAAGATCTAGAAGAAGCTATCTCCGAGACACTTGTGTGTGCACTGCAAAGAGGAGACACGTAAACAGACTGTGCCTCACTGCCACATCCACAGCCCACGTTGTTTCCGAACTACGAACCGTGCTATTCACAAATACTGAATACGTAGAATATCTGGTTACGTGAACGTGGTGAGTGGTAACGTAAAGATGTTTTACGTACGTAGAAATGGGGAACTGCTAGTTCAGTTTGCCGTCAGATTCAGTGATAGTGGTGTGGGAATTTAACCCTTTTAGTACTAACTCTGCTATGGTCACTCATATAGTACGGGGTGCCTCCTACTTTATTATAATTTTTACTATCAAAACTGCTACTTCAAGGTATACATTTTTCTACAAATTTTATAAATGCATCAGGCAAAATAAACATTTTAAATAGCTTAAAAGGCTAACAAGGTATCACATTCGTATTATTAGTCAGAAATGTGTTGTTACAATAACATTTTTCAGACGAGTGGTAAAAGATGCAGTAAAAATTTAAAAATTAGGCTAGTGTTTGACCATACAACTCCAGATTCATGTCACACAGTTTTCTAAACTATTTGCCTACAAGGATCATGAGATGCAAGCAAAAGCTATTTAAAAAACCACAAAGTGGTCCTAGAGATGATTTCATCTCACAACTCTGTTTCCAAAGTCAAGCTTGAACTGTCACATATTTTTAATGGTTCTGCATTTTGGATTTAGATATTGTAATTTGTGTGAAAAGACATTCAGCTGTGTGGTCTCCTGACACTGCTGCTGATAACAACTCATCACTAGTAACATGACTCTAGGGCTCAGAGTGGGCATGTACTTGCCAAGAGAGGCCTGTGAAACATTAATGAGCAAAGCCAGGAGCACAGTACACACTGCCCTGCCATAACAGGAGCAAGCAGAGCTATGGGGACTGCTGAGCAAACTTTGAAGTGTCCCGTCTGCCAGGATTTCTTCAACGAACCTGTGACGATCCAGTGTGGACATGACTTCTGCCTCACATGCATCCAGGCTGTGTGGGAAACAGATGTTTCTACGGCGGGCCCTTTCTTCTGTCCAGAGTGTCAGATATTTCTTCCCTCTGACCTCACTCTGGAGATAAACACTGACCTGCAGTCTAAAGTGAAGGAATTTACTGGAAGAAGACATTTTGGAGAAGCAGAGACACAGACTACAACTACTAGTGCAGCTAAATCATCTTCAACTGTCTACTGTGACCACTGCATAGAGAAGCCATCCGTGGCTGTAAAGACTTGTTTAACCTGTGATGCATCACTGTGCCAGGCCCATGCCCTGCTGCACCAGCAGAGATCTGCTTTGAGGGAGCACACACTGGTGGAGGTGACTAATGATCCACTTTCACTGAAGTGCAGGGAACACCGTGATGAACTGAAACTCTTCTGTATGGAGGAAAGGGTCCCTGTTTGCTGCTTGTGTGTGCTGGTTGGCATGCACAAGCATCATAAGGCATCTCAACTCCATGAAGCCACTGCAGACTTCAAGGTGAATATGACAAAGTTTTTGGTTTTTATTCCAATGTGTTTTGTTTTCTTGCATGATTTTGTTCGTTTTGTCTGGTGTTCATTTTCTATAGGCATGTTTTTTTCTGTCTTTAGACCATGTTGGAAACAACTGTCAACCAACTGCTAAAGAAGAGATGTGAAGCAGAGCATAGCATCAAGGACTTGGAGTCTTTGTATACACAAACTGTGGTATAGTCACTTTTCTTGTATTATGTTTGTTTTGTTTTTTGGGTTTTTTTCTGCACAGAGAAACCTGCAACTGTTAATTTATTTCTTAGAAATCTGCTGCAGATTTCAGAGAGAGAATCTCAGACAAGTACAGCAGGATCCGTGTGGTGCTGGATGCCGACGAACGTCTGATGATGCAGATCATAGATGCAGAGGAGACATACATGACAGACTGGCTGGAGGCCCAGAGGGGCATCATGGAAAGTCAAATCAAAGAAATAGACAAATTCAGAGCTTCTAGTAAATCACTTCTACAGGAAACAAATGACCTTCAGTTCCTTCAGGTAAGTTAAAGAGATGATTTTATTCAGATGGAGTATAATTAGTTTGTAATAATAGTACAGTGTAAACTAGAAAAGGTTTATAAAAAGAGTTACCTGCTTTAATGTTCATAACATTCAGACATTGTTTGTCTCATCTTGTATAAATCTATGGTTCCTCTCATCAGCTTCTGTTTCACAAATCATTTTAGCTAAGCTTGTTAAGACTGTCAACTACTGTAAATAGCCCAGGCTGCTCTGATTGGTCAGCTGGTTGACTCAGAAGACACATAACTGAATTTCTGACTATGTGTTTGTGGTTGGCTTTTTTTAGACTCAAACTGTAGGATCACCTCTAAAATCATATTGGATATATCCACTACTATAATGGAGTTTGACTGTGAATTTGAAATAATTAAACTTTTTTATTCAACAAATAAATAAACATGGTGGGGTTCAGGTGCTGCGGGGATCATATTTTGATTTTGCAGCTAACATGCATTTAGTAACTCATCCAGTTACTGCGTACAATCCATTTTCTTAGTCCCTTTTATTTATTTTGTTTGAATAATGTAAAGGGGAAGATTTTTTTTAAAGTTTTTTTAGGATGAAGTTCACAGATATGTTTAACATTTGATTAATATGATTAATAGACTAAGATAATCATATTAATCAAATGTTAAACATATCTGTCAACTTCATCCTTAAAAAAAAAAAACTATGAAAAATATGATTAATAGACTAAGATAAGGGCTGCACGGTGGTGTAGTGGTTAGCACTGCAGCCTCACAGTGAGAAGGGGGGTTTGAGTCCCAAGTTGGTCAGGAGCCTGAGGGGGCGTCTGATTCCGGCTGAGGAGGGATTTGAAACTGTGGCCTTGCTGTGTGGAGTTTGCATGTTCTCCCCGTGTATGCGTGGGTTCTCACCGGGTACTCCGGCTTCCTCCCACTGTCCAAAGAAATGCATGCGAGGTTAATTGGGCACTCTAAATTCTCCCTAGGAGTGAGTGTGTGTGTGAGTGGTTGTCTGTCTCTCCATGTTGGCCCTGCGACAGACTGGTGACCTGTCCAGGGTGTACCCCGCCTCTCGCCCGTTGATAGCTGGGATAGGCTCCAGCACACCTGCGACCCAATTGGATTAAGCGGTTCAGAAACATTTTAGAGACCTACAGCTTGAGTCTAGAAACACTTGTCTGTGCAGACAAAAACTAGTAGAAAGGGATAATACCCCCAAAAGAACATAGAAAATACATAATGGCATCTAAATATACTGACACATGATGTCAGTTTCATATGCTCTGTGAGGAAGCCTATGTAATTAACTTTCAGTGCTGACAGTGCCATAAGAGCCGTAACCAAAAAATTATTATGTTATAACACATGAAATGAGTGTTGTCTATTTGAGATTCTGTTTATGCTCTAAATAGAGAAGTTTGGTTAGGGAAAGCTTGGGTGATATTTGATGCAAAAGAAGTGGGCATAGGATTCAGTTTGTTTGGAATAAAATGCAGCTTTTTATTAAATAAATGTGTTTCATGGAAATGGAGTGTCAACAAACAAATTTGGACAGCAAACAAGGGATTCAGGCATTTGATAGGCAGACTTTTATGTGGAAGAACTTTAGCTTCTCTCGGCAGACCCGCACAAAAAGCCTTATTATTCAGCCAATGAAAGGGGAAACATACAAACAGTCAATGGCTTTTTTAATTCCACATCAGCATGAAGGTTAAAAGCTTATTAAATAAAAGTGTGCCATTGTTGATATTAACCTACAACCTGCCCATTTTCAACAGCAAATCACAGCACAGAATCTTTGGTGAGTGTTATGTTTAGAAACCTAATTTGTTTCTTTGTAACATTAAAGCATTACTGTGTATAATCATTCATTTGATCTTCATTCTGTTCATTGTTTGCATTGTAGTGATCCTTTGGATTTGCCAGCAGTCCAGATAGTTAATAGGGATCTGTGTGACCCTGAGAAGCTGAGAACAGTTGAGAGGCTGGTTGATGACCTCTCGCTTGCTCTGTCCCAACATTTTCCCCGAATGTGGTCATGTTAGTAAGGAATCCCACATTTAACAAATGAAATTCTGTGCCTCTATCATTGTGTACTTATAGTAAATCTTTTTTTTTGCAGATCTAACCTCGCCTGCTTTGGACACAAAATCAGCACACCCAAAACTGGAAATATCCCAGGACAATAAACATGTGTACTGGAGATGCCAGCCTATCAATGAAAGACCAAGTCCTCAACCTTATGACTCCCAGTACAGCGTACTGGCTCTGCAAAGTTTTACAAGTGGCCAGTATTACTGGGAAGTGATTGTGCAGGACAAACCATTCTGGTTGATAGGTGTGACCACTGGCTTAGTTGAAAAGAAAGACAGTCCAGCTCAGAGTTCTTCTAGCCTAGGTGTGAACAGCACGTCTTGGTGCATCTACCATGGAGATGGACAGTATCTGGCATGTCATGACACACAGGAGAAGTCGCTTTTAGTTGCAAAAAAAGTGAGAAAACTGGGCATACTGGCAAATATCCAGAAGGGGGAGCTGTCATTTTACAATGCAGACACCATGACCTTGCTTCACTCGTTTTGTGTGCAGTGCACAGAGCCTCTGTATCCCATGTTTAATCCATGCATTGATATGAATGGGATGAATGAGCAACCACTGACTTTGTTTTGGATTAAAGACCCCTGGAACTGGCATGTGGATGGGAATGAAAAACAAACTTAAAGGACATTATTAAAACACTACTGTAGACAATCATAGATCAAATACTTTGCTTTGTGTTTATTCTAGTTCTCTCCGATAAATTTACATATCTATCCAATTTTTAGAGATCTGGCCTACTTCTATGTTCAATAAAAACTATTACAAACACATTTCAGAAAAATGTTCCCACCATTTATTCCCCCATTTTTCTTGTATAAAGTTATGAAACGATTCAGTCAGGAGGAATCTCCATGCCCAAAGGTCCACATGTTCAGTCCCTCAGGTATCATTGCATTAGCAGACATGATTCTCTGGAAATCACTGCACAGGCTCAGGAACACTTCCAAAAATCACTGTGAACACAGTTTACCATAAATACAGGTTAAAGCTGGATCATGTAACGGCTGTGGGATATGTCAACACAAAAACATGACCACGTTGAACTTAAGTTCATTTAAAATCAATCAGTTTATTTATATAGCAGATTTCCAAAAGCCAGCACAGGAAATCAGTTCTCTGAATTAAAGTGGAAAACTGTTCTGTGGTCAGATGAGTCAAATTTTGATTCTTTGTTTTTTCTTGGAAACTACAGACACTATGTCCTGCAGACTGAAAAGTACAGTAGAGGGACCATCCAACCTGTTTTCAGGGGAACCGTAAAAGCCTGTATTTCTGAGGGTATTAGGTTGCATTAGGGAGCAATGACATGGGCAGCTGACATTTCTGAAGGCTCCATCAATGTGGAAAAGTTCATTTTTTCATTGTTTGCCAATGGGCAAGACTAATCTACTAATCTAATATAAATCCAATAAATCATTATTCTTAGAGGTTTAAAGAGAAATCCAGGCAATGTTACCATCAGCAGGACAATGCTAAACCACACCCTGCATCTAATACAGAATGACTTAAACAGGAGAAGAGTAAGGAGGCTAAACTGGCTGCAGTCTAGACCTTTCACCGTTATAAAATATTCAGAGCATTGACAAACAAAAAAATCCAGTCATAAAGGATTGTTGATCAGCTAGAGTCCTGCATCAGACCAGAATAGGAAGTTACTCTACTAAAAATAAAGCAAGACTTACAATGCTCTGACAATGTTGCTGTTAGGATTTTATTATGACACTGCAATCCTGACAATTTATCGAAAGTTATATAGTGACATGTTATTTCTAGTATCTTCACAGTTATTTCTAAAGCTCTTTTCAGAGTGTGGAGTAAATATTTCATTAAGTCGTATCAGGTTCACCTTCAATCTGCACTTTTGTTCTGTGGCTAACTCTGCCTGTGCATTGCAGCTTTGCAGCTCCCATAATGGATGTGATCATGCTCAGGAAGCAAATGACCCATGGTTAAACTACTGACTGGCTTGTTCTTTGTTCAACTGTCCTTTCAGATCACCAGTGCATGGAGGACATGCGTGTCTTCAGTCTCACATGTCAGTGGCCCTTGCTACCCTGCGGCAAACACAGCAGGTCAAGTAACATGAGCAGTAAGACTATATTTCCACAGAAGGGCAATAAACTGTAACTCGCTGGTTTGTAGTTTTCTTTTTTGTACAAAAGTATCTTTAAGAAGACAGCACAGACTATGCCCTGGAAATATCCTATCTCTATATGAGGATATTTCATGGATGCAAATATCTTTTACCCACTGTTCCCAGTACAGTCGCAAACAAAGAAAAAGACATCTTAATAAGTGAAAGTTAATAAGTTTCTTTCTCTCCCAACAAGCACAGGAGAGTGCTCATTTTATTGAGTCTTCACTTTTTGCATAATTTCCTTCGAATATGATACAATGATTCAAAGTTAGTTTCCAGATTTTCAGTAAGCCAAGTACCACAAGTAAACCATATTCAAAGCATCACATCACTAATCTGACTGACTGTGTTGTAATTTTTGATGCATTGAAGCATTTTTATTTCAATTAAAACATTACATCAGAGGTCAAATATGATGTTGAACAGTTATTAAATCACAAGCAGTATCACAATGAGATTAGCCTACATCTATAACCAGGTTTTTGGTTGGACGCACTGGCATATTTGTCAGTAATAACTTCAGGCTGCTAATGGAGATGCTTGAGTCTTTGACTTGATCCAGTCCAGGAACTGAGTGACTCGCGTGTAGACTCCAGGCTTGTTCTTCCTCCCGCACTGATCTCCCCAGCTCACCAGACCATAAACAACATGGGTGGCATTCTGATTACAAGTCAGTGGACCTCCAGAGTCCCCCTGAAACAAGAGATGGAGAGAAAATGACCAACAACTCACAACTTTATTTGTATAAATTCACCAAAGACATATCATTATGAGTTCCCTCAAAGTGTGCTGTTAGGGAAAAGTTTGTCCCACTGACCTGGCAGGAGTCCACCCCTCCCGCCAGATGACCAGCACATAGCATGGTATTATCCAGAACATTGCCATAAATCTTGGGATCAGAGCACTTTTCCTGGTTGATCAGCAGTATGTTGGCCTCCAGCAGATGATTGGAACCATAGTCAGCTGTGGAGATAATGTGGAATAACATCACCAAACACAACAACAACTACATGCCACTTTTATTTTGCTACCAGATATGGAAAGTCATCCTTACACTCCTCAGTAGCACCCCATCCAGAAATCTTGCACTCCATCCCGTCAGGGAGCGGCCCATCAGGCAGGCAGGCTGTCTTCACAAACTGCGTCTCGTTGGCACAGAAGCCGTCTTTCCCCTTCAGCCTCAGCAGGGCTTTAAAAATGCAGTTCAGATCAATTTTACAAGATTTTTTAAAAAGTGAAGTGATTTTAAAAAAAAACCTTAGACATCATATACAGATTATTTTGAGGTAAGTTAAGTTATAACAAATATTACCTATGTCATTGTAAACAGCTTCAGGAGTGGATCGGTAGTTCTCATGCACAATAGCATTTTCAACTTCAACAATCTGAGCTGTAGGTTCCACCTTGTTCAGCGACAGGCTTCCCATCAGCACCTGCATGTCCTTGTTTGGTTCACTGTGGAATTACAAACAAGTCAATGGAGATTTGTTTTGCACGTTGGATCAGAATTGTGTGCGGTAGTCTTACATGCAGTGTCCAGCTGTGAGAACCCAGCAGCTCTCAATGAGAACTCCTCCACAGACATGTTTATAGGCTCGGGCTGAGTTCTTTGGCTTCTCTTGCACGGACACCTGCCAGGGTATAGCTCCTTGTGTGACTTTCAGACCCCCGAAAATTCGCGTAACCGCCTTTTTTGGCTGAGGATTACCACAGGTGAGAAACTGTCGTGGATCAGAGGTAACATTAGGGGCGACAGTAGAAAGTTGTGGGTCCGATGTGGGCATCACAGTCGGTGGAAGTGTTGTAGAAGGCAATTTAGCAGAAGTAGGTTGTGGACCTGAAGTAGGTTTAGGATCTGAAGTAGGTTGTGGACCTGAAGTAGGTTTAGGATCTGAAGTAGGTCCACCAGTTGGCACAACTTTGGAAAACACAAATACAGGAATATCACACAGCTGCTTTGTTGAGCCATCCAACTCAGATGTTTAAAGCTGAAAGCCGACCTGTTGGGACCGGACACTGCCTCACTTCACAGTAGTCCCAAAGCAACCTGCGGCCCCTTCTGTAGAAACACCACGGCCTCGGCTCCCCGTCTGGGTTTCTGCATGACATAAAATGTGTTGAGCTTCCTCTTTTAAACGTTGTCTACATCTTGAATACAAATACAGTCTAGTTATTTTATTTTCTTCTTACCTGCAGAAGTTGTGAGGGCCGAGCCCTTCACTATCTTCAAAAGAGTTGAACGGATCAGCACCTTTCTCCAGGATAAAATGAGAGTTCCAGTAGAGGCATTCAAAGCCATCATCTGTCTCACTTACAACACCACGGTATGTCTCCCCGTCACCAACATAGCAGTCATCTGGACCTGAGAAACATATCACATCCAGTTAAAAACACAGGATGATAGATTTAGCTGGGAGGATAAGAAAACGCAGAACGCTCTATTTACCAACGTGGCAGAAACGTCCACTGAACCCTTCAGGACACTGGCAGTCGAAGTCATTACCATCCCTGATGCACTTGGCACCGTTTTTACATGGATTTGGCTCACACACTGAAACTTTGGATAAAAAAAAAACATTTTCATTTATTAATTTCCTCTCAGGAACTTTGAAATGTATTGCAAAGCAGCTTTCCTTCTTGTAGATTAAGATCTATATTCCTTACACTGTTTGCAGTCTGGGGGCTGAAAGGGCGCCTTGCATTTGCATTCATAGAATGGGCGGGTTGAAGTCAGCACACACTCACCACGTCCACACGTTCCTCTCCTACAAACCTTTGGTCCTGACGCAGCATAAAAACACAGCTTATGCAAATCATAGTGGTATGAAATTCAGCAATTGAATAAAGAAAATTTATTTATTCCAACCTTTCTCACATGTTTTCCCCTTGAAAGGCTCAGGACAGTCACACTTGAATTTTCTGCCTTTTTCTTTACACAGACCATTGTTGAGGCAAGGGTTTGGATTGCACTGACCTGATGAATAAACAATTAGAAAATACAGTAACATATAAATAAGATCCTTTCAATGCAGAATAAGATGTGATTTCCAAGGATAGACAGTCTTACCTTCTGGCTCCTGAAGTTGAAAAAGCCAACTTGGATCTAATTCTTCATCATCATCATCATCAGATTTGAAGAAGATGTCTAAAACATAGCAAAACATAATTTTGCCTTTGAGGACATAGACTTTCTTTGTTGACCAAAGAAACATTCTTAAATGTGGTTTTTAAAAGTAAGAATCAGAAGATGCGCTTACCTTCAATTATGTCTTCAAACCTTAGTCTCTTTTTTTCACGCATACCATGTTTATGATGTCTGCCATGTCCTCTGCCATGTGATTCCTGATGTTCCTTTTTATGTTTAGGCTTTGACTAAATAATTCAAATTCAGATATTATCAACATAAAAAGCACTTTCCATACAAGTAACACAAAATACTTTCCATAAAAACATACAACAAAAGAAATTGAAAAACACCCACCTGATTATAATCTCACTCATAAATTTAAACTAAATTTTTGCAGAATGAGTCTTATCATACAGCAGCTTGTTTTGCTTAGTTTTATTCTAGACACATACATGAACATTGCAGACCTGAAATCAAATCTAATGTGTTTATTAGATTGCAGTTCAACAAATACTTAATACATACTTCAGCAGGTATGAGGAGCACCGCTAAGAAGAGGCAACAGAATAGCAGCTTCAACTTCATGCTAGCAGCTGGTCAGTCGACATCCAGGACACTGAGATGGGACTGGACTGTTTTTCAAAGCCCCCTTTCTAAACATTTGCAGAAGGTCATAAACCTTTGAGATACTGGCTTTCTCTGGAATTCATCCCATTTACTGGGCAAATTTCATTGATTTAAAGTCTGCTTTTAGGTACAGTAGGTTTCAGTAATTACAAACAATAGGAAGAGAGAAAAAAACACTTGATTTTGACAAATAACTGGCGTTAAACCTTTTACTTTCTGTGCTATATTTGAATAGTTTTGAGTAAAAAGTATTTTAATGAAGTGTAGCATAATAGCCTGCAGCCACGTACAACAGAAAGGCTCAGAGAGCATATTTGCAAAGAGCTCATTATTTGCTTGTTATCCAGACTTTGGAGCACACACCATGGTCACCTGAGGACAAATTAGTTTCTTTCAATTAAATCTCTTCATATTCTCCAAATGAAAGTGAAGAACTTTTATTGACTGACAGTATGTTCATTATTGGGCAGTGTTTAAGCACAATTATCTGGTTTTTAACATTTCTTCAAATGAAACTGACCTATAGTATATTATATGATCACAGAGTTGCACTGAAAGACGTATGCAATGAATCCTGTGTTTTATTACTACTTTGTGCTTTTGTGTAATGTGACATGCGTTATTTTTTTACTATTGAAAATCAGTTTCTTATTAGCAATTCTAACATTGACGCTTTGTCTTGCTTCTAATCAGTTCAATTTGTGATGTTTTTTTTTACTTCATTCATATCTTAATCATTTTGTTGCGATGTTTGCCTTTTACCACTTTTCTAAACTTTCTTTGCACTTTTCTTTGCATCGGTAATGCTGCTAATGTTTTATGTAAATAACTTTGAATGGTCTTGAAAAAGGAAATGTGCCATACAAATAAACTTGCCTTGCCTAATTTTGACTGAATAGAAAACTGAGTAGAAAATTTCCATTACACCAAGACACATTGCATAATAAAAAAGAACCCAGTACCAGGAAATACCTGCATGTTATAACTATTTAGCATACCTATGTTTATATCATCTTTCATTTTTACTTGCAAATTATCTTTACAAAATGAATACAATCTATACATTTTGTAGAAATCCCCGCTCCCAAAAAAAGTCTATATTTTGTTAAATATTTCAATTGCCAAGAAACCAGATCCTCTATTTCATTGGAAACATCGTCTGCCATCTGTTTTTAAATTCATGTTTTCTAAAACCTAATAATTAAAGTGATACTCTGTAACTTTTGGCCACTAGGGGGAGCTTAGCCAATAATTTCCCACAGACCACATGGCACTGTGGTCAAATAAACCAGTTTCCATCCTTCTGTGGAATCGTGGTGCAGATTACTCTGACCAGCTGATAGTGAATCATTTGGATTCAGGAATTTTTCAAAGGATTTTTCACCTTTGAAGGATCGTGCCCTACTAGTGGAGGGATGTGACTGAGTCCTAGTTATATTCAATACATTTATCTCCTGGTTGTTATGGAAAATGTCTGTAGCCTGTAGCTTAGGGGACATTACAGTGTATGAAAAGCATAAAACTAAACCAGCCAGTTATTAATCATTCTGTTACTACTTTGATGTTGACATGAATGATGGGAAATTATTTATTCCATAAAACCTGCATTACTGTTGGGAAAGGGTTTAGGGAGTCATGTTAGATTTGGTCTGCAGCCGATTAGTTTCAACTAACCGCATTTAGACACAAACATTACCTGCAATATTTTGCAGCTCATCAGGTCTTACTGGTGCTGTCTGAATAAACGCTGCAAGAAGATGTAGAAAAGTAAATACAGTACTGTAGATGCAGGTAATTAAGTTACAATGTCTGGTTTCTGAAGAGGGTAGCTGCTTCGGAGGGGCAACACTTATCAAATGGAATATACTGACCCAAGAAATCATCCATCATTACTCACAGTAGGCATATGTTTGGGCCTGAAGTTACATAGTATACTACTTTAAATAACTACTTTGTTGCAATGTAGTGATCAATCTGATCGGAATAAAAAAAGGGGGAAAAAAGATTGCAATGTTGATGGGTTAAAATATAATATTAAATGACAGTGCACTGTCATTTGGCTGATGCTTTTACCCAAAGTGACTTACAATTGAGTTTTTCCGGTGATGCCATCACTGGAGGCAATCAGGGTAAGGGGTCTTGCCCAAGAAAACGACAGATAGATAATAATAGTAAAAAGAGATTATGGGATATTAAACAATTTTTGCCAAGCTCTCTGTTGAAATCGCTGACTCATTTCATGACAAAACAACGGCTTGACCCACAGCTATCTTTAGCAAAAGCTGTTAAAGCTTCCTAATGTTAATTAGCATACTCTGTGGTGAGGATCAAGGTTCAATTTGTCCTGTGTCATTGAGTTACATGTTCTGTTTACACGATTTTGCTGTTCAGCTCCAAACTTCACCTGTTTCAAATATAAACTCATCACAAACCAATGCATTTTTTATACTGGAGCACACACACTTATCCATGCAATCAATTGTTTTGAGATGTTCCCACGGGTTCAAGACCCATTCTTTTGCTACTGTAGACAACACAGGAATAATCTTTCACCAACTCCAAACATAACTGGGAGTGGGTCGCCTCAGAGGTGTGAGTATAGATTCAAAACACTTTAAAAGAAACTTTGTTATTGGTTCCATAATAGAAAGTAAAGATACAATAATGATAATAATTCTCACTGGCACAAGCAATCAAGGGTCCCTAGTAGGAGATGAAGCATTACATATAACAATGGGTTTGGCATTGTTTCCATTGTGGTCGTGGCCAGGACACAAGGCCAAGTGGAGACACTCTGAAAAGATCCCAGTACAGAAAGAGAAGAGAGGAGTCATTTTTTCAGCTTCGAGAAACGTCACCAACCCTGCGGGGAAACTACACAAAATGCCAATCCGATGGAAATGTTTTGTAAAGGGAAGCTGATGAGGTACCCCTCCATGCCACGCTGTATACTCCCCATCAAAGAACTCCACACACCAGGACTCAGCTCCGCGGCCCAGCCAGCACTCCTCAGATGTGCCTTTGCGAGGAATAGTGGAGTAAGTAACGCCAAGCTCCCAGTAAGTCTTCCCAGTCACGTCAATCTCCCAGTAATGGCGACCGAAGCTGAAGCCTTGCAAGCTAATGACATTGAGGGTGGTGTCAAAGCGTCCAGGTTGATCAGGGATTTCCTGCCAGGTGTCCGTGTAGGTGACACTGTCACCTTCAGGAGAGATGATCAGCTTTGGGTGGGCCGTCTCTGGATCCAGTTGTACCTCACTGGAATCTGAAGACGCATTTTTAGAAACAATTTTACATGAAATTAATGTTAAAAAGGTATAAGTTTGATGAATTACAGTAGAAATAAAGTGTGAACTGACAACTCTTCAGAAGCTTCTTGATTAAAGGGGTCTGCGAGCAGATAAGCAGAAGCATGCTGTTGGTGAGGCCGATGATCTGCTCAGCCTTGGCTTCATCTAGGCTCACACTGCTCGGGTCTGATTGGTTTAGTAGATCCATAACTCTGAGGGAGGCAGAGCATGAAAAAAACTTACTTGTTGCTGCACTGCATAATACCAACGCTTGTAGTCACTGCTATCCATACCTTCCCACTGTATCCACGTATTCCTGCTCAGGGTACGAAAAGAAAGACTGAGGAATAGCACATAGTCAAGATTAATTGTATTTTGAAAGCAAGAGGTCTTAGACCAATTTCTATTTTGATTTACCACCAGTGTGTGTACCGTTGTATCAGGTTCTGTGTCCATCTGGCCCAGAGCAAGTGTAAGCCTGGCCAGGTCCTGCTCTATTTCCTGGATTAGAGAGCAGTTCCTCTCCATTAGCCCATCCAAGGCAGAGATGGCAGCCCGCTCCTCCATCTCCAGGTGATTTAATGTAATCCTCAGGTCCTCCTCCAGTGCAGTCTGGATATCTTGGTATTTCCTTATGATACTTTCCTTTATCACAGAGGATTTTCTCTGAGACAAACACAAACACTTACATGTCAGATATGCTTTCTGATCAAACTAATATTCTTTATTTCAAGATAAGATGTTCATATTTTTACTATATATTCTTACTCAGTCTATATTGCAGAAAAATATCAACTCCGATATCTCTGAGCATCACTCACTGTGATTTCTGTCTGCCGTGCTGCCAGTTTCTTCAGCCTGTATTTCACTGCCTCTCTTTGCTTCTTTAGACACTCTTGTTGCTTTTCTAATATATCCTGCACAAAAAGTTGCACACATGTTTAGTTGGGCTTGTTTCAACCTGAGCTGGCCTGGTGGGCAACAAAATACTTATAATGACGAGTAGCTGCAGATGCAGAAGCTAAATGTAAACAACAGCGATGTAGAGACTGAATGACCCAATGAAAAGAACCATGAGTGTTTCTATATGCAGATGATTTACTTATATATTTATCACCTACCTTGACAAGCCAGTTCACCCACACATATCTTTTTATTTTAAAAAGAGATGATGCGTTATATTTTATTGATGTTAAAGTTAAAGGCTGAGTTGCAATCCATTGGTTGATTATGATTGTGGCGCCCCTATACAATACAACACAATACAATACAATACAAATGCCTTTACTCCATTTCATTAAGATACATGAGACTTACAACCACAAGCTGTATAGTTTCTCAGAATTGATTTTCACCTCTTTATTGGAGTTGTATGATATTTTTGAAACCATCTGTCAAAAAAAAAATTAAAAGACACTCTTTACTTAAGCTGTGTATCATTTTGATTGTATTTGTGGTTGTTTTATCACACTTTTATCATTGCATGTAGCACTGGTACACCTTGGTACACTAGGGGAGGCTAAACTTCTTCATAGACATTTGGATGTGTTAACCTAGTTTTTTATTTGTTTGTTGTTTTTCTTTGCTTTATGCAATGCTTTCTTCAATGACCCATCGTTTGAGACTTGGCATTGCTCAATAATAGAAATAAGGAGGTAAAAAGATAGATCTTCTGATTGCTGTGGGACAAAAGGCAGCTTGTAGAGATGAAACCTCAAAGACCAAAATCTCTCCACTTCAGTGACAGTGTTTTGGTGCTGCTTTCTTTGGAACAAAAGTTAAACAATAACATTGTGTAATTGAATAAGGTCACCCCAGAGCTCTCACAAGAATGAGTAGAAATTTAAATGTATTGCATTATGCTCAAGAGTGACACTCCTGAGGCAGTATGATGAATGCTTTTTTTTAAATTTAAATTATTACACATTTATGCATTTCATTGATGTCAATGTAAATCCAACCATATTTGTACCACGATTACCCTGAGCACATGATGGCTTCACACACTACAAGTTCCTTCTCTTCTTGAGAATGAGTTTAACACACCTCTTGTCTCTTCTTCACAAAAAGACATTTTGTGCATGTTAACATATGAAAACCTTTCAAAGTCTTAAGTTTTTCACCAAACTTTTGGTATTTCCTCTTGGACTTTGTCCTTTTTCTTTTACTTTTTTTCTGCTTTTTTCTGCTGTGCATTAACCTTTTCACCAACCAGAGGTCCCCTCTTTTTTCTGTCTTTCTTTGTATCCACCTACCTCATGGAAACACATATGTCCTATTTTCCACCACTGCTTACAGATTCTCTGTTCAACCTGCATGTTTAATACATAGCCTATCTAAAAAATTCTGAATTCACTAAGAATGCTTTGTTTCTCTTTCCCTTCTTTTTTGTAAAAGATAAACAGACAAAAAAAACACAAGCATCTGATGACAGGGGTCAGAAAACTAGAGGTAAAGTGCAACTAAAGTCATATGTTATGCGATGTGGGGTGAGTAGTGAGCTAGAGATAAACAGGGGACCTCTGGTTGGGTGAAAAAATCACCAAATCAATGACACCAACTCATGACCTTTCTCTATGTCTTTTCTATATCTTATATATATATATATATATATATATATATATATATATATGAGATAGGAAA
>JAVQJG010174321.1:0-13608 GCA_036024015.1 Craterocephalus amniculus
TATTTCAGTTGATTTGTAATGAATACACAATGTATGACATTTCATGTTTTTTAATTGCATTACAGGAAATAAAGAACTTTATCACAATATTCTAATTTTCTGAGACAGACCTGTAGATCCATCTCCAAACAAGTGTAAATTGTGGATTTTCCATCTCCAAACAGGCAGCATTTAATGGGCCTGCCAATGATGGCTTGGTGCTAGATACTGAAACATACCTTAAGAAGTCCAGTTAATTCCTTCAATACATGTGTCACCATTGATGCATAATCTAATCTTTGGGAGTTAGATTAACAATAATTTGCAATATAATAGTTCTATTACTAATCCCATTTGATTATACACACTGAAACATTTATTCTTCACAAAGTTGTGGCCATCAATACATAAAGGTGATCTGTTCTATGCTTTACACTCTAATCTGATATGTTACAAATGAAAATAACAATAATTTCTTGTGGTATATTCCCCAGTTCTCACAGTAATGATGATTACTTCTTTACTCTGTTCGTTTAAAGACAACTTCTTTTCTTAGTTCTTGATGACAATTTACCTCCCATCTTAAAATCTTCTCACTGGCATGTGGTGAACTTCAGGCCTTTATTAAACCAGCCAAGAACCTGGATAGATCAACACAGCATCCAGCATCACGAGTCAGCAGCTCATACAGTATCTCAAGAAAAAACAAGGGATGGAACAGATGACATGGGAGATCTGTTTGAGAAGAAGGCATTTATGTCAAATGGGGGAAAACACCCCTACAAAGCATGCCATCCAGCTTTAACTTTCCTTGCCACATAGTCTCATGACCATTCACAAACTGACTCGTAACATGTTTGTTGACAACTTCCTGGTGATGACCTAAAGTACCCACAGAACAGGGCAGTGGTTGGGTGACCAACATGTCATCTCAGTTGAAGTCCTGATTAACCCACATGCCAAACAGAGGAAACACTGCCCCACATCAGTGTGTGCACTTGAACAGAATAAGCCGGCTTTGCTTAATCGGTTGAGTGACAGCAACACAGTAGGTTAGATTGCTGAGTTTCACCATAAAAGCATTATGTGCACAAGCACACAAGGTGGGCCAATTTCACCTCTGTTATTACCTCCCTTGCTGTCTCAGAGGTGCATTTCCCCCCATTCTCTAGGCTACTTTCACAAATGACACATGACACAGAAAGAAGGACTCATTTGATCTTAACAACTCTCCTAATGTCCCACCCACTGCTTCTAAGCCTGAAACTCCCGCAGCTAGTTAGACCTGAAGAAGGTATTCAGGGCTGCAGGTAAAACATCTTCCAGAACCAAGAAAAGTAGTCCTGCCGCCTTTATTAGAGAACCTGTGAGTATCGTGACCTGGATGACTGAAAATCTGCATTAACATCACTTCTTTCCATTTCTGAGTATGTTGACATAAAATCACATACAGTGCTCAGTAAAATCCCCCAAAATATCTGACACAGAGTGAAGGAACAGTATTACCATAATTCAATCCTCACCACTACTTGGGTAAAAGTGTCCTTCCATCTATGTTTTAGTACATTTTGGAAGCCTTATTCATTCATTTATAGAATTTAGAGTAGAAATAAACACAAAACTACATCCATCAGGTTTTATTTGACACATCATCAGCATAAGTTTCTTGAGACCTTGTATATACGTATTCTCCAGAATAAGAAGAAGATGTTGATCACTGGCACCATTCTGTCATTCAGCCATACAAGCGATTTACACTCAGAAAAAAAACATAAAAAAAAGAGACTTGAGTCAGTATAGTCAGTGCCCATCAGTCTGTCACTCTTATTTTTTCAAAGACCCTCTGTCACAGCTTAATATATTCTGATAACCTTTCATGTAAAGAGTGCATCTATTTCAGAAAAGGTTGAATGAAAAAGTAAATATAACAAAGTAAATATAAAGTACCATATATTTTACATTAACTGGTTAAAGTGTTTCTTTTTAAGATTTCTCTTTTAAAAAGTTATGTGGTACATTTTCCTATAATGGATGAGTAATCATTACTGCTTGCCAGCCGTCGCAACTTTTCCCTGGTTTGAATGACTGTTTCACTGAAAGACATCATGACAGTTTCCTTTCATTTGTCCCCAGAGAATTAAAACTGCTTACATTCGATTGATTTCTCAGCTTTATTCTCCTTTCCTGTTCTGCAGACACTTCACTTTTTGCTGTCCGTCGGTATGTCCTGGACTTTCCACCAGCAGATAACGGTTATCTGCACAATTATTTGTGGCGATGTGATGATCAATACAGCTGATATAGAATGGTTCACGTTCAGGCAGGTTGAAACCCAAAAAACATATTAACATAAACGGGTTTGAGTGCAGAAGCCACCAGGATGACTATTAAATAAGATGGGAAGGGGTGGACATGGAAATTTATTCTGAGTGCGTGGCTGGTAGCATTACCACCTCCACCTGTCAACACACAACACATAAGCACACACTCTAGTATAAACACAGGCAAGACAAAGAAATATTGTGCAGCTGTAGAAAATACAGACTTACACGAGTAAAATTATCCTGGCTTGATAGCATTTTCTTTATATGCCTGAGCACCAGTGTGTGTCCAGCACATATGCTTAGAAAGAAAATGAAAATGAGTCTATGCAATGGAGAAAAATGGAAGAGAGGAGAAGATGACAGTAATGTGTTACAGAGGTATCTCCACTTCAAGACCATCAAGCGTTCTAGTTAAATTTAATATAAGAATGATTTTACTAAAAAATTCTCAGAAACATGAACATAAACAACTCTTACATTTGACACACCACCTTGTATATAAAACATATCAAATCTATGTGCATTATACACCTGAATGAGGACAGAGTCATAAATAGAAAACATCCAGAAGTAAACTCATCAACCACAACATTAAAACCACCCGATGTAAAATCCGTAAGTTTCTAACCATGCTTCTAAACAGTTCTGACCTGTTGAGGCACCAGGGCCCTCATTTATCTATCATTCATAGAAATGATCTTATATTTCATCCTACTATTGGGAGTTAGAAAGTGTGTAAGTGGATTTTTCAACCCATGTGGAGGCCAGTCATTTGCACAGTAGTAAGTAATCAGCTGTTGCTAAATCCCACATGTTCTAAATGGCCCACTCATTCCTGAGCATGGTCATTTGCACTCAGAGATGTCTTCATTTCTCCACAAACAACACATCCCCTTAGAAGTCACTCGGAAATCACTCAGAGCTGTGGAGAAAAATAAATAGGCCTGAACTGTCTGAAGTGGAAGCCAACCAAAGATCTTTATTTAGTTCACTCACCCATAAATGCAACAAAATTGTATGTTTGTGTCAGAGTCAACATAAATGTGATGATTCAAAGTTTTCTAGCATTGCAAAGAAACATTACATTGACGTAGTTGAATGCCAGTGGTTTTAACATTGTAGCCTATTGCTGTGTATTAATGTGTTAAAGCAATACCGGATACTTTTCCTACTTTACAACTCTGTGCTTCTGACTTGTTCTGATGGCACATTCCAGGGTTTATAGTTACCCTACAGTAGGCATGGTGAAACCGAAGCCGCATGAAACATTGAGTCACACTGCTGTGACTCCGACCCACAGCGCTGAAATCTTGACACATTCATAAAGGCTCTATCTACTGGCCATTTGTGCGAAATGCATTTGATGGGAAGCATGGACAAGGTTTAATTTCTTCGCAGCTGTCATGTAGCTCCATGTCTCATCTTTGACTCAGAGTGTAATGAAGGATATGTTCTCATTCACGAGTGACTGTTTCCATCTGTCAGTTTTTAAATCTGTGTTGAAGTGTCAAAGTCGGTGTCATTAAACATAAAAACCAGGAGAAAAAAACGTGTGTATACCACTGAGATAGTGATTGTGTTACTGCGTTTATTAAGTTTTATTAAAATAAAACATGTATTGAATGCCTGTGCAACTTTATAAAGTCTAAAAGACTTTTGATTTTCACTTTCAGAAAGTATCTTTTCATTGATGTTTGGCCCCAGTCTGCTTCCCTTGTGGCACACTACCTTTCCAGCTTTGGGGAAGTTGTATATGAAAAAAACACAATTAGATGACAATCAACCAACTTTAAGAACATAAAAAAATTAATGTTGATGTTGATTTGAGCACATGATGAACGTGATGATAAAAATAACCCAAGTAGGTGCAAAATCGTCATGGACCAGAGAGCATATAGCCAGTTGAACAGACTGCCACATTTCAAATTATTGGAGTATTTTAACTTTGATAGCGCACTGCGGTGCGTTCACTGTCGCCTCAGTCAGCTGTGGCTGTAAGCCGGTCACAGCGCTTTCACTTCTAGTACTGTGTGAGTACTTCTAGTGTGAGTACTCCACATGAGTATGCGATCTGGGACAGCACTGCGTACTGCAAAATCAAATACTAAGCCATTGATTACATAGTATGCTTAGTATAGGCTACTCACTTTTGGATTTTACGTGTTTAGTATGGAAGAATGCGATTTGGGACACAGTAATTTGATGTTTGTCGATATCTAAAATTCTGTCACAATATGATTTCGATTCGATTTGATCTAGGATCCACCGATTGATATGGAACGATATGAAGCAATATCATGAGTGATTGATCACAATTATTTCCATTCATCACAAAAAGTAACTAGATCATCATTTAACCTTTCTTTATTCCTAAGCTCTGGCATTAACGTTCAGTTCAAAAGAAAATATAAAAGTGCATCAAAAACTGGATACATTATTAATTTTTGGCTGATGTTAGGATTTTGATATTTTGACCATATGATCAATGTATCGATGTAGATCAATGTCTTGTCCCACCCCTACCAGAAACCACTGTGGGCTGACATAATCCTCCATGCCATTTGATAAAAACCTATCATACCAAACAGAAGCCACATTTAAACTTGGAAGCGCTGTTGTGTCTGGTGGTTTAAGACTCACTGTTCTATGGTCAGACAAGTCCAAATTCAACATAATCACAGACGCCTTCCAGTGTGATGTCAGTGTTCAGTTCAAAAACCTGCATCTCTGAAGGTACAGGGGTGCATAAATGCGTGCAGCATTAGCAGCTTGCATGCTTTGGAAGGAAATATGAATTGTGAGAAGCATATAAAGGTTTTAGAGGAACATCTGCACCCTTCCAGATGATGTCTATTTAAGGGAAGACCTTGTGTATTTCAGCAGCACAATGCTAAACCACAAACCAAAAAACTAATCAGGAAAACTAACATTTATGAGCAAGTCACAAGAGAATGCATCCCTAATATGGCTAAATTAGTGCAACCAGACTAGAACAAACCAAATAGCCACTGTTATAATGTGATGTTGTTCTGTTTGCTGGTAGGGTGATTCCAAACCGAATGTGCATGCCTACTCTTACTGTTGATGCACAATGTGATGCAGGAAGGTCCAGTATTGGAAACATTTGCAGGTCCTGACAGACATAGGCGTAGTTGCAAAGTGGAAGGCTATCGAGAGGGAATTTCCAGAACCATTCCAGATATAGAGACCTTTTTCTGCGTTATTCTGTATGTCCTATTGAGTTTTGATTATGCATCACAGAACAGTTGCCCGTGGCTCCACTCACCCAGCATGAGGAATTACAGACCAATTTTACTTTGGAGCTCAAAACGTGGTAACTATTTTGACCTTCAGCTGGGGTTCAGGAGTTTAGTGAATGACTTGGTGAAACTGAGATGTTCCATTTTGTTTATTTTAAAATCCACTACAGCTGTGATACTTTGTTTCTCTTTGGAAAACCTCCACATGCAGTAAGCTTTGTTTAATATTTTAATATGGCGTATATATTTTGGACCCTTGACTCTTTTTTTTGCGTTAAATACTCTTTTTACTTCTAATTTTTCTTTTTAAATCTAGGTTTTAGATTTAGTGCTTCATCTTGAGAGTATGATGGCCAGGGATGGAATTGGCATTTTGCTGTGTGGGCTTTAACAAAGCATGCTCTAGTTTTTGGAGCACGTGCAACCCTTCAAACAAAACCAAATGGAGTGACTGGTGCATGGGAAATGTTCTGACTGAGGGTGTAAGAGGTAGTGAGGGTGCACTGAGAGGGTTGAAGGGGGGAGAGAAAAAGACAGAAATAGAGTTGTTTGCGAGTTTATTTTGAGCTCCATTACCCCTATTACAGATGAGTATCTACTTTCCACCCTCGTCTGAATGCTGTGTATGCAGGTGGCCCTCTCAGGAAAGCACCTATCAATCTCTCCCTGGCCATCTACCCATCTGTCTGCCCATTTATGCATCAGCTCATCTGGTGACAATCCACACAGTCCATTCCACTCTTCTTCTGCTTCTCCTCCATCTTTCAGATAATCAGACCATCAACAGATCCATCTGTGCACCCATCCAGCAATTCATCTACCCATCCATTTATCTCCCCATCTTTCATCCATTTGTCTATCATCCATCCATCCATCTCTCCCCACATAGGCTGGCTTCCATCTGTTTCCAGCAGTAGCATGTTTGTACCTCAGAATACAACAGGCTGTAATGCTAGACCTCCAAACAAAAATACAGACCAGATGAGCTTTTCAATCAATAAGCAGGGGAAACTGCAATCGCTCACGTGATCCAACAGCCCTGGGAAAACACAAAAAAGAAAAAAAAACAATTAAAAACACTTGTAGTGAATAATGAACAGGCCATTGAAGGAGTGGGTGATAGAGTTTATTTCCAAGAGGGATAAACCCTGTAATTGAAATGGATCGGTGTTCGAGGATCGTTCTCTTGTGCCATTTACAGAAAGACAGTGATTGTGTAAAACTGTCTAGATGTACAATTTTTCCAGATCACTGTGTGACACTTCAAACATGTTGTAATGATAGACTGATTAACTGGCCCGTCAATCAATAAAGTAGATCACAAAGGATAATAATGTATTTGCATGGGCTAAATAAAACAGAATTTTGAATACTTGTCAACATAGTTTTCTCTCTTTTATTCATTCAAACTAAGTGAACTGCAGATGGTGTGCTCAATGGATCAATACACAACAGTAAAGACATATGTGATGTGTCAGAAAACTGTGACTCTGTCTATGCACTGTATCATTTTACTGGAAAATTCTCAGTTAACTTCATAATCTGCGAGCTATACCTGATATTATTTTAATCTAAGAAAAATGGTTTCTACACAGTATATTATGTAGTAAAAGGGGTAAGTCCATAAAAATGAATGACTCAAGCATATACCGTGTATACATAATATACCGTGTAAGAACTATTTTTCTTAGAAAGAGTACAACAATATCAGGTATAGCTCCTTTAATGTTCCTCTTGCTTTTTCTTTTCAGCATCTTCTCCAGCCTTTTGTTGCACTGTTCCAACTTCATTTTTATTTATGTTGCTGCCATCAAATTCAACATAACCCAATACATTTTAGAATGTCACTTTCAGCATTTAATGTGCTTTTGTATTCTGTTGTCAAAAAAGTACTTGGTTAAAAGACTTGCAAATGATTCCATTTGGTTTTTCAAATGCTAACAGGGGTAGATCTTCACAACCATCTTCTAAGTTTCTAAGGTCTGAGCAGATTTTTATAAGTAAATCTGGGTAGCTCTGACATTAAGTTTATATGGTTTATAAATTTTTCTTTTATCCTCAAAGAAGGAATAAGGTGTATATATTTAAGAATTAATCAAACATGAATTACCAACAGAATGTGAAGGAGCAAAAGTTTTTGATGAACCAACAATCCTGCTTCCTCACATACCATAAAACATTTTTTTAAAATAACAGGAGCAGAAAGCAGTTGTTTCCTCTATCATTCAAGGTCTTGTAAGTCATACTGAAAAGCACAGAGTTACTGAATGAATTGGTTATGTCCTGACCCCTGGTCACTGGGGAGCAGGATGGCTCGGAGATGAGTCAGCCCAGTTGAACTCATGCTGCATTCCCTTACTCAGGTACAAGGTCCAGCTGTCGCCAAAGATCAGAGATATGATCCAAGCAGAAGCCCACAAGATCCAGAAAATCATGTGGGACGGATGGCTTCTGGAGTTTCTGGTAACACCTCAATACAAACCAATGCACAGAGTAGGAGTGAACGTACACACCATGACATCAACCACTGCAGCATCAACATTTCTACACATTGTACACTTGACTGGAAAGAAAACCATCACTCTAAGAGGTAAAAGTTAAAAACTTTATTATGTGAACCAGGACGTGTATTATTTATGTATTTGTTTAGTTCCCTGGATGATGGATGTCAGAATACAGTAACGATTACTTCAAACTTGGTCCCCAAACTTGGTCACCGACATAGTGACGACGTCACTACCATGCACCATGGCAAAAGGGCGATTTCAGTGGGTACTTGCTAAGATAATAGCAACATGGTCCATGTTTGTGTTTTCCCAAATTGTAAAAATAGAACAACACATTGGTAAAATGAAATAGTTTTGTGGCAGATAATGGCTCATTTAGAGGCCAAGACCTGCCCGAAACGCTCCCATTATATGTATATATGCTGATCGCAAGTGAATCTAAATATCTTCCGAAGGAGTTCAAGTTACACCAAAACTGTCTGGGTGAATAAATGATCATACGTCATGCCAGAAAATAGGTCCAAGTTGAAAACTACCAAACTTCTCCTTTAATGGTGAGGAGCCAGAGAGCACAGCTTGGTTGTTTGCATTAAATAAGCACACGGCTAGATGGGAGTAATAATTACACAGTGGGGCTTGCATGACGACTTGAAGAAGAACATGATGAAGAGCAGGACGAGGAAAAAAAAACCTCCCCGATGAACCAAGAGCAAAGTGGGTATGTAGGCTAATTCATTATAGGGATGAGGACAATATCTGGTCCTCCAAAACCTTGTTACGGGGACATTTGGAAAATATCCGGAGGTAGGACATATCCGCCTCAGGATTCCCCCATCCAAGCTGGAGGAAGTACAATAGCGGAAATGGAAAGTTTTGACCACCACCCCCGCAACTCAACCCAGAAGCGTAAGGAATTGGGTGGCTTTCGCTGTGGTAACAGGACATTAGAGGTGTTTTCTTTTTATCAATAAATATTGGCGGTGTATTGATAAAAGAAGAATAAAATTATCCTTTCAGCCATGTAACTGAAGCAATGTAAGAGTCCAGCCAGGCTTAAACTAAAATGATGTGCTTTTTGTTGTTCTGGAACCAGGAAAGCTGTGTAGACACCACAACAAAGTTCTCCATTGACTTATCATTGCCCTCATTTCAGTAGTCCCTGAAAACAACCTTTAACAATTACATGCCATGAACCCATAAATATGTGTTGAGTGCTGAAATAACCTCGCGCTTATCTCACATATTTCTGTAAGGTCAGGTTTTTAGTGCATCCTCTATCAAGGCCAGGGTTATGCATTTTTAAAGAAAGTGATCCCGACCGGCTTCGTCCTTGCAGCATTTTTCAGCCACATTCCATGAAATTTTGCTTTGTATAATCTTGCTGAAAAGCTAATTGGAGTTTAAGAAAATGAGACAAAATGGTTAAAAAATATCTTTATATGATGTAGTCCACTGAAAAAAGGTGTGTACAGCATTATTCCAAGGTAAACTTTTTCAATCCTCCCCTTTAGATGATTGATGAATAGATTTTTTTTTTCTTGATTTGTCCTGTAGTTGCTAATGCTTGGCATTTAATTGTCCGTCTCAGCTGATAACGTAGGAAAAAAGAGAGATGAATGCAGGGGGAAGAGCTTAGCTGCACTTGTCATTGTCTGACAGCCCTCCAGGCCAACCATTAGCAAGCAAGAGGCAATCACCATTTCATCAACATTCACTGCACGGCCTCTCCTCCTCTCTTTCCTATTCATGTCTTCTTTCTTTTTTGTTGTTTTTCTTTAACTCTCATTTTCATTCTGTTTTCACCACTGCTCTCCTTCTCGGAGCTCATCTCTTCTTCCTCTGGTTGACCGTGGTGGGGGATGCATCCTCTTTTCAGTTGCACATATGAATGCTGATTTAAGTAAAGAATACAAACCCTGTGTGAAAGTGTTTGTGTGTGTGCACGGCTTCCTCAGGTGTGCAGTGGTATTTGTGTGATGTACCCTGATGACAGCGGAGGAGAACCTGGGGTCTGGTAGTGGTGCTGCTGTGGGATAATGGAGGATGTATCACTGGTTTCTCTTATTACAGGCCCAACTTAAAGACACAAACGTCTTTTAGATCTCTGAGACTTCACTCACCAGCTTATCGACTCGAACCAGCCCTGACAGTACAGGCCCCGTCTGCACACACCTTGTCTCAGGGCCACACTACATTATGAAACAATTACGGCTTTAATTGACAGTTGATGAATCTAAAAGTCAATTTGACCTTGCTTCGCTTACCCTAAGATTGAGAGCTGTGGTAAACTTGACACTAAGTTGAAGGTTCAATGGTGGAATGCAGTGAGAGAAAAAGACAGGAGACCATATCTTCTACACCAGCAAGAATCTCCCAATCTATCGCTGAGGCAGAGTGACAATATATAGACCACATGAGTAGAGGATGCATATCTGGATGTGTTATAGCTTACCATTACACCTTATCAAACAATTACCAGCTTATTCTGCTGAGTTGATCACTTAGGTGTTAATTATGCTTCTCATCTCAAAGTCTACAGAGGCATGGCTGCAGATGGTGTGTGTAGGTGTGGGCTTGTGTGTGTGTGTGTGCTTTTCAGTTCAAAGTTTAGTTATGAGAAGACGTTATTTCCTTTTTGCTATCATCTCAGGATAAAAGTTATAGTTGAATACATTTGGGTTTCTAGCAATAAAGCCATCCTGTGATGAAGTAACACTGCAGGCGGTGTTAGTGTGAGAAACACCAAAGCACGAGACTTCATCATGTGTATTTTGAAGCAAAAATGCAATCTCATGACAGATTCTAACGTGAGCGTCAATGGGCAAAACTGCAAGCGTGGTTTAATGTATAGGGAGACCACATCAAGGAGGAAATGTCAGCTTTTTCATCAGAACGGGTTAGTCAAGCAAAAGAATTACTTCCAAGCAACTTTATGACTATAACAAAGTTGCATAGTCTTTTTAAGTATCGAAAAAATGTCGAAATTTCGTAATTCAAACTCAAAGGTGTTTTCCACTTTGACATGGCTCCCATGGTCCAGCTGATGACGTTGTTGTCACAACATAATGGAACAAAAATGCCACACGATGGAGAGGAAGGAGTTTGTGGGTTAAAATCTCATTCTTTCTTCTCTAATTCTACTCTACTTCTGCAACTCCTCCTTCTTCTTCTTTGCACCCATTTGCTAATGGCCAGGATTTAACATGCATAATTAGGTTCAAATCTGTAGTGGCCTGAAGACCTGTCCAGGGTGTACCCCGCCTCTCGCCGCTGGGATGGGCTCCAGTTTTTATATTAACTAATCTTATGAGACAATTTATCTACTTTAAATGATTGTGCAGGTCAAAAGGCCAGTGTCTGGCGTAGGGGTGCAGAACCGATTCATATCAGAATCAAAATTCTTATTCATCAGGTTTCTGAATTGAGCCAGAATTTCCAAGAATCATTATTTCAAAAGACTTGAAAATTACTGGCAGACCACTTTCAAAGATGCTTTTAATGACAAAGAAATGTTAAGTTTGCAAGTTTGACAATAGACTGCGTGTATTAAATTTTTGAATCCCTTAATTAACCTTGAAAACCAAATCCAGTTTTGTCTCTACTAATAAAACAATTCTTCAGAGCATATAGAGGATTGGAGTTCATCCTTTGTTTCTAAAGGAGGAGTGATTGTGAACTGAGATTGGTTTGAATCAATACAGAATCGAATCACTACCCCAAGAATCAGAATCAAATTGACGCGGGACTTTCAGTATGCAGTGCTGCAAAGTATTAAACTTTCTGAAGTATGTATCTGACTCACTAAAGACTAAAGGACTAAAGAAGGATGGGGACCATGAAATATTCCTTAACTGAAATTTTAGTAAAACAAACCTGTCAAACATTGTATCAAATGTAGTTACATGCAGCTGCACTATCTTGTGTTCATCTCCACAAAAATATTTGTAGTATATTGTTGCGCTCACATTAATGCACATGCTGTGAAGCAATTGCACAACAATAGGCAAGATGAATTTTTCATCCAGCCACATTCAGCTTTTTATCATCAAAGCTGTCATATTAAAAGTCCAACCTAATGCCATGCAACCCAACAGTAGTCAACCCTCATCAAAGTAACACCAGAGTTCACCCCAACGCGAAGACCCCCATTCTCATATAGACCAGTTTCTTTACAAATGCCTCCACTCTTACTCTATCAAAATCTGTGGTGTGCAGGATAAATTTGTCTCCACTTTGTGTTGCTTTGACAAGACAGAGCTCTGGCTTCATGGCCGACTGAATTTCTGTGATTAAAGAGATGACAAGCAAAACCATCTGCTTGTCACATCCATCTGTCATCACCCAGTGTTCGCCATCAGCCGCACATCACTCAAAAACAACAGCAAGTCAAAGAGGAGGGACGGGAGGTACACCATGATGCCTCGGAGTGTGAGTGAAGGCACTGGATAGACCCGGAGGTTCAGGGCTGGGAGTGTGAGGGGGAGAGAAAGTAAATTTGAGGAAGGGTTGTGAAGACAAAAGACACTGTTGATGGAAAAATGGGGAGACAGATGGGTGTTTTCTGCAGGTTTTTCTTTTTTTTTGCTGATGATCTCTGAGCTAACTTGTTGATGCAGTGCTGCATGATATCCAAACTGATCCTTGACAGAAAGTATCCTGCCAGTTCCCACCATCAAAGGACTGCATCCCACAGAGCACCATTTCCTCAAGTTATTCTCTGCTTTCCCTTCTCAAACTGCTACATGACACCAGTCAGGCTCGGACTGGCAATGTGTGACATTGGGCATTTGCCCGGTGGGCCGACGTGCTTTTGGGCCGGCCCACTCAGAATTTCACCGGCACGCATTTCAGCCCAGATTTGTCAATTGGCCAATCGCAGAATGGAAACATCTCAGTGACACTACAGCCACTGGCGACGAGCACAATTTATACCCCTCACTTCGGGTATACATCTTTGTCATGGTGAGCACATAGCGTGATTTTATTTTTTGTTTTTTCTTTTTTAACAGTAAAATCCTGACAATAAACTGAAAGATAATGAAGAGTACTTTTTATTAGTTAAGAAATTATTATTCTTTTGTATCTGGTGGATTTCTGATAAACGTTTTAGCAAAAAGAAACCATATGTTGCGGACGGCAGTGCATGATGGGTAGGAAGGTAAAGCATGAAGTGAGTTGCGTCTGATGTTTTGATCGGTGAAGGTTCATGGTAAGACGGATGCATGTTGCGCATATATTCGCTGTATAAACCGTGGAAAGAGCTGGAAAAAAGATTAAAGGGGGAGCGGAGAAGATCCATGACAAAAAAGCACAAATCTCTTCAAGCTGACGCTTCTAAGTGAAACAGATAATTTGTTTGCTGTCACCAGTGGTGGTACTGCAACTTCTACTAGCGTTGCTGCAAGTGCTCCTGCTTCTTCTTCGATGTCAACCATGGATGTATTATATCCATGACTTCAACGGATGAAGACAAAGACAAAGTCACTGGAGGTCAGTTCAAGATGAAAACCAAGTCGCGTTTGTATTGGTACATAGGTA
>JAVQJG010174322.1:0-12603 GCA_036024015.1 Craterocephalus amniculus
GTTCCTTCCTCCCTCCTGCTGCCTGCACACCGGCTTAAATGCGTCCTTAATTGGCAGGGGAGGAGTCCTTCCACAGGTGCTGCCAATCAGTTCATTAAAACTCCCACTAGCTTGGAATAAAAACAAGTTAAAACATGCAAGTAAAAATGAATAAAAACACACTGAAACCCCGCTAAAACCAAGCTAGTGAGACACAGTCTAGTTCTGGCAGCACCTGCTCTTTCACCTTGTGACATTATTACTAAATTCTGCTGCTGGAATAATGTTTGTATCTCAGAAATGAATCTAGTATGTCTACTGGATTGTAGTTTTTTAAAGTTTGAGTTATATAACAGATGCTTCAGTGCAGCTACTGCACATTTCAAATGAGCTTGTACACTCTGATCACACCGCTGCTCAGTCCTTCCTTCTCAGGCTGAGTTTTTGACAAGCGAGTTACCAGGCCCTGCTGTGGTTTGACAAGCTTATTCACTTTGTTAATTGGACAACAAACCATAGTATCAGTGCTTGGGAATATCAAGTGCTGCTTGTTTGCTATATGATGGTGTGTCATGTGCCTCTTCATTCTAAAGAGGACCGGGCAACACATAGTAGTGATTTTAATTGTTGTATGGTGAACAGCAATGCAAGGTAGTATGAATACAGTAGCAGCATAGTAGTGGGTTGCCAGTCAGCAAGGCCTTGATTAAAGAAGTAAGCATACACAGATGGTGTAATACTCTATTTTCACTCTTCACTGAGATTGTTGTGATGTGATGCATGGCGACAGCCTACACAGCACATGCATAACTCCGCATGGCAGCACCTACAGCACTGTACAGTATGCAAACACACAGCCAGCATGATTAGAAAAAATAAAAATTGTTCATGTTAATAAAGTAAGCAAAAAAAAAATTTGACCGTAAACCAATGAAGACAAAAAAATTAGATATATGAAATTTGTTTGTTTATTAGATGATGCAAAGATCATATTACAATCAGCATAAAACCCTGAATTTAATACTTGGAAAGGATTTATGCCAACTTTGTAGGTTCTAGTAGAACTGTGCAACTCCCATACATGTACATGTACACTTGTGGGAACGTCAACCAAGGGATCACTTAAAAAAGTAAGAGTGCCCTGCCAACCGTGACTCATAAAGAATCCAATCTCACTGTTTTAATGTTAGTCTTGTTTTCATGATGTAATAACTTGTGAGGGGACCTTCGGTAACTTGACAGGTACCAACAAATAAAATGTATCATTATTATTATTATTATTAGGAATGTAACGATTCACTCCACCCACGATGCGATTTTAAGTTCTCAATTTTGATTTTTTACGTTTTTTTCCAACAAAATTAATTTTTGTCATTTTATGACCAAATTGATTGTCTTTTTCTTATATTCGACTTTTTCCTCCCTTGTTTAAAACTGTGACCTTCTATTGCCTGTTGTACTGTACTGACAAAACTTAACACTGAACAAATAATTATTATAGATATTGAAATGATCACAAATCTCTTTATGAACGAAAGAGGTTTTATTTGTTTTGAACGTCATCTGCATTGATTGCATTGATGCATCAGATGCGAATCGATTGTCCTTTTTTCCACATCTACTGACATTTAAACCAGTTTGAATCAATTTTAAATAAATTTTCGAAATATTGTTCCTAATAAAAATAATAACAGTTATAATAATTATTATTTTCATTATTTATTTAACTTATTTTGTCATCTATTCAGCTGCTGCTTCAGCGCTATTACAAGATGAACCAAGGTTTTTTACTTAAACGCTTATCTCATAACGGCTCTTTCACTTCTTGTGCATTCGTTTTCCTTTTTCTCATCTTATTTAGATCTTTCATCCTTCTTAGGTTAGGAAAGTGATCTCATGATATACAGTCCAAACATCCATCTATTCATCTTCTCTACCCATTGTGGGTATAAATGAGAATCAGGGAACACCCTGCAAAGGTTGCCAGGCCATCACAGAAATAAAGTTATCATAACTTTTTCCTGTGATGCGATTGGAGAAGCTGTTAAATGGCAGTGAAGGAAATGACCTGTCAAAGGCTATTTTAGTCTCTAACCAAACCATTCAAGCACTGTGTAGCATTCGTATCAGTGCGTGCACATGAAAAGTTTCACGTCATTTTGCTTACATTAACAATGAATATGCTATTTTAAAAATAGTACTTGTTACTATTTATGTCCAAGTCTGCAGAGGCTTTTAAAGATATTGGTCCGCCTTCTGGAAAACATGCCTATTCACTTTCTTATTGAGAGTTATGTCAGTGTTTCTGCATCCATGAGTATGTCAGTGTCAGCTAGAGTCAGCCAGAAGGATGTGTACTATATAATTTCTTGTGACATTCTGTTACTGTTTTTACACTGGAAAATAAAAAGACAATAAAATAAATATTAAATGACTCATCTGAAGAGGGGCTCTGGGAAAACCGGCATGCTGTATGTGCAAATTGCGTTTAGTGAATATAAGGAGTGAAATGTAATACAATTCATGAAAAAAAAAGATTTTATAGGAAAGAAAGATGTTTATTATTTTCATGGTGTATATATTATCACCAAACAGATAATAAAACTGCAGTAAGAGCTTTTATAGGATTTATTTCCAAAACTGTTTGAGTGAGCATCTGCAAGGCAGCTCAACTGGTTGTTAAAACCACCAAAATAAGTTTTAAGGGATACGACTTGCTTTTGCAACCTTTACCGCAGGTGGAGAGTCTAAGAATGTAAAAAATATTTTCACACTTTGCATTCATGTTGATTTCAGGGCTGTTTACCTCAAACAAACACCAATCAACCAATCAGGTCAACAAAGCACCATCAGCAGAACCAGGTGGTATGTGATATCTACCATTCATTACCATGTGACAGGTTAATGGTTAGTTTATGTAGTGTAGTCTACGGCTTCCTGGCATCCATTAGGGGGCAGAAAACAGAGTTTTTACCATAAAGTGATGCAAATGTCTCAGGAACATGTATCAAATATGATAGGTTTGGCTTTACAGGGTTAATAGATAAATGTGCAAGAAAAATGAAACTTTGAATTAAATTCAACATGGGATGATTGCTTATGCCAAGGCTGTGTTTATACAGTACAACACCGAAATCTGTAGAAGAAGAAAAAGATGGTAGATTAGAAGCCTGATGACACCGTCCGATCATCAGGAACAGAGGAGACTGTCCTGCACTTTGGTGTTTTTGTATTGCAGCGTGGTAAACAGCTGCTGTGTCTTATCTGTAAACAGTACTCTTTAAAGGGAGAGACTCTCTCGATCCCACAGGCTCTCTGTGCTCCTGTTCATCACTTACCTCAGCAAATCTGAGCCTACAGGAAAGAAAGTCTCCACCTGGCAGACTGTTAATAAAGGTGACAGTGGGAGGGCGGGGAAGGGGGGGGGGCGTCTGGTGTCGAACACTGCTGAGCGGAGGCACAGGAGCACAAAGCAACACTTCAGTAAGTAAGACTTTCTCTTAACACCCAGATTTCTACACTCTCTCACACACACATATACGCAAAAATCAGTTTTCTCTGCAGCTGTCTGGCCGGATATCAATTTACATGTGGATTCCTCCTCATGTGGAACCATCCTTTTTTTTTTCCTTCCCTACACACCTGAAGCTGCACCATAAATCACTGTCCGAGCAGCAGCAGCAGCAGCCGTCGAGCGTCCCTCCCCCATGTTCGTCTTCCTGCTGATCACCTCCGTCACATCCTCCAAGCATCATCTGAAAACTCTGTGGTGACAAGTTTTTTTTTCTTTTTTTTTTAATCTTTTGTTTTCACTTGTTACTTGGCAACAGATGCTGGGATATACAAACTAACATGGAAGTTTACAAGATTTCTATTGTTTCTTCCCTGAATCCTTGACCTGAGATAATGTCAGGGCAGGTACACAGAAGTAGACTGAGAGAAAGACAGCATATTGCGTGCAGCTGTTTCCACTGAGTCGTATCCCATGTATTTCTCATGCAAAGAAACAACAGCAGGCATGTTCACTCCCAGCGACTGTTTCATTTACATATTGCATTACCCTTGGCTGCATTCACATACTTCATGCATCTTTTGCAGCCTCCATATCTGGCAGTCCGCATGTGCCTTCTTATCACATCATTGCTCTTAAAAAGTCTCACAGGCATTATGCATCAACTATTATGCGAATACTACTGTCAGAATCAGCTTTAAATAAAAAAGTACTTTTTTCCCAGTTATAGATTAAAATGCAGACTTCTGTTTTACTCTAGCAGGGGCAATTAGTTCATATATATATTCCCATATAAACAGGATCAGGAGCTGCACATTAGCTTCAGCAACCATCACTTAATACGTTTCTTAAGGCTTTTATTAACCCCCCCATATAGCCTGAAAAATAAGTTACACTGCTTAAAATCACAGTTTATAATAGCATCTTTAGTAGTAGACAAACTGAACTCACATTAAGAATTATTAAAATATACTCTTATTTTAAAAACTCCTTTGTAGGACCATGAAAAAAGTACTACAGTTGATGTTTTCAATAGTAACACTATTTTCATAAATGATTTATTTTGACAGCCCAAGCCACCACAGTCATTGTTTTGGGGGGGGGAAAACCATTTTATCAGATTTATCAATTATGACAGTCGTTGCAGATTAATTCTCTCTAAAGCATCCATTTGCTTAATCGAGTAATCATTTCAGCTCTGTTTGATAGTAAAGGCCTCTTTTTATTATACTTGATCGACTTACATCACTATGCTTTGAGATATGAAGGCATATTGTGTGTCACGGCCACCTTAGCCAAGCCCAGAGCTGGTGTTGCCTTGGAGATGCAGGTCTGGCAGTGAGAAATTAAAGCTCTGCAGCTGAGTGTTGAGTTACAGGATGCATTCAGTGCCAATGTTGCAACGACTGGTACACAAGTGAATCAATAATAAGGCTATACTGATGGTTTTGATCAAATTTAGGACTCAAGGTATGGAACTAAAATATATTTGGTTGTGGATTACAGTATATATAATTTCTTGTATTGCCTCACATATCTTTGTTTTCTTTCTTTTCAGCGACAGACTATGTATTGTATATTTAACTGATTGAAGTTTTCATTGGTCTAAAGGAGAGAATCTTTTGCTGCTGTAAATTGTTTGTTTTCCAAACCTGTTTAAGGGCTTGCCTTACCTAACGGCAATGTCCAACCATAAAAATATAACCCTTCAGAAACCACACACACACTGTCCAAACAGTTTTTTCCTAATAATTCTTAATTTCTCTTCACATCCAAATGCAGTAAAGATCTACTACTGGGAATACTGTATGATAAAAAAACACCAATCAAACAAAAAAAAACATACAGTGGTTTGTATCGTTAAGGTCTTACCAATGACTGCCACCGGCCTAACAACTACCACTCTTCCTGTTTACACAAGCAAAGCATGCAGTTAAGATTTTAAGTTAAAATGACATATGAACTATAACGATATTGCACCTGTGTTCAAGCGAGCGCATCCTGACAACTGCACCCTTTAGACAGTGACTTGCGCTACCAGTGACAGATAACAGACGGATGTTGACACACATTGACCAAGCTGTGATGAATTCTGTTCTATTGGGGGCTGTGTGTGCATGAAGGGACTCTATTTGCTCCACTAACTTTATCCATATTTCTACTTTGACTGCACGCTTGCTGATTATCGGTATGCCCTGTGTATGAAAGAGAGGCAGAGCAAGAGTGAGAGAGGACAACAGTCCAAGGCTACGGATTTAATCTGGCTGCTGTGGTCATGTGATTAATCGTGGCCAGGGGCCAGTGGATAGTGTAATTTATGGTGAGGGAGGGGATCAACACATTTGGATGGTTGGTGCTCCAGAGGGAAATCTCCCTCTTAAAACCAATACAACATTCTTCTCCATCTCTCCCTTACCTATCATTAGATCCCAGATGTGACAGCTGTGTTTCAGGCAAGTCCAACATTTTTTTCTGACACCATAAAGATAAGGACGTTTGACTCTTCGCTTGGTTTCATTAGGCCGATTCAAAAATCTGCTCTTTGAATATTAGCTTACAGCCATTAGGCAGAGATCTGAAGACAGACTAACTGAGACCACTCAGTGGTTCTTATATTTTAGGCCACGAAATTAAATGAACACAGAGGAAGTAGAAAGTAGAAAATCTATTTTGGAATATTTAGGATAATTAAGGCAGTCATTTTTGTTTATTACCGAAGATTAAACAGAATATTAAAAGTCTGCTGAGGACTGTGCGTCAGCCAGTCTCCACTGCTGTGATGACCTCACCCTCCTCGGTCTACTTCAGGCCACTGGTGTGCTCGTGTGTGTGTGTGTGTTTACTTAATCCTCTTTCAAACCCCAAGAACTGCAAATAAACACCAGAGGAGCCGGAGAAAAGGCGAGGTGAGCGGCGTTGAGCTTTTTGGGGAAGAGTTTTCTGTTGTTTTCATAGCTGCCAATATCAAGCCGTGCTGATTACAGCAGTTTCCCTCTGACCTTCCCCACCAGCTGCTCGCCAGTCTGCCCCATCCAACAGACTTACCTGCGTTTGCACAGACTCTGACTTTTCTCCTTGGCCATTTTTATTGTCGCCTTATTCATTCCCGATGGAGTTTATTGGTAGATTTACTTTTTCCAGTGCATGGGCCGTCTCAAGCGCAGCACGGTTTAGACACTGTTGTTCCTCCTTCCTTCATTCTGTTTATTAGTCCGAACAAATATGTAAATAAAGGGACAGTGAGGGGCTGCCCCGTCTCACGGCGCGGCTTCATTGTAAAAAATGCAGGATGCTCTCCAGCTTCGCTGCCAAATTGTTCAGTGGTTAATGTTCCTGCCCAAGGAGTTTATGCAACAAGCATACACGAGCTATCTTTCTGGTTACATCATGCTCTGAATTAGTTCACGTCTTAAAAAAAGTACACTTCACCAGTTTGGCTGTTGCTGTGAACACAAAACTCATCACCACACAGTCACTTAAACTTAGACTTTGTGCAGGAAGCCTTTACACTGTCCCTTATGTCCTTGAGAACAAACTAAAGACTTGTGTTTACTGGGCATTTACATTTGACACCCGATCAATCACTGAATTGATCAGCATCTGTAGTAACTCTGAGAAATGTCAGCGCCTAAAACTGAGGAAAAGTAACCTGAATCTCACATTCACTATAGATTGCCAGGAAGAGATAAAGAGTAAAACGTGTTAACATAAGAAAAAACAAAATGTGGCTGCCTTGTTTTATCAAACATGAAAGTAACAGGAGTCTGTAGGCTGTGCATTATTAATAAGTACAGTAAAGGAAAACTCACAACATAGACTGACTGGATGGGTTTAGTTTTGTTTGAGCTTTCTGCACCATGATTTACTTCTGCTAAGTTTAGTTTCACTGAGATGCCACGGAGGAAAAATATCAACTTACTTCTTAGTTCAGCCAAGCCAGAAAGCAGAACATGCTAAGATTTAACCAGTAAGGTAAGTCGTAGCTATTTACAAGGTGAGAGCATGCAAGTTTCCCCCCAAAATTAGACAGAACTGCAGTCATCCAGAAGAAAGTTTAGTACCAAAGTTTCTTAGAAACAATGTGAAATAAACAAGGACTGACCGATACTTGACTTTGTGTTGACTTTGGTTACAGGTTTAAAAATGACGTCTCTTTAATATGCAGAACCTTCTACTAGGAAGCTTGAATGGAAGTGAGCTCAAAAGCTGTTTAATGGGCAATTTTTAATTTTCTCATCACCTGAGCAGTAAAGGGTCTGAAAATTATTACAAATCTTGCATTGCTATTAGAGGGCTGTGAACTTGTGACATTCAGTCAGAGGGGCTGTGGATGCTGGAGAAAAAGGCTATTTTTAGACTGCAAAAGCAAAACAAATCTATAGAGAACGAGGATATTAAGGGTGGCCAAATCAACAGATAAGTGCAAATGGAGAAAAAATCACTGTGAGCTCAGTAACAAATAAAGGCATGCATGTCCATTTATGGATGATCACAGGATCCTTTATGTGCTGTAAGAAAAAAACAAAACATTTACCATCATAGCTCAGTGGACAAATATCCATATAGCATTTGTCCAACTTACATCTAACATAATATTGAGTGAAAAAACAAATATTTCATAAATGAAGTTCAGTAATATTGGAAAAGAACACATAAGTACAAGGGATGATTCAGCACAATTTAAGGTACTACCTATAAATAGCATCAAATTAAAAGTCATGAATGAATGGTAGAAATGCATTAGTCCAATAAATCAAATTTCACGAACATGTCTAATGTTTACTTGGATGATTTAAAGGAAAATGGTCTGAAACAGGTAATCATTTAACAACAAACAAACATGAGGGACAGAAGGGAAAAACTCAGCCATATGTTCAAGCAGAAGGAACTGTGAATTTCAATTATCTTTGCAAAGTATCATTAATTCCACCACAAATGCAGACAACTGATGCTGACTGGAATTCTTCTTTTGCTGGTCATATTTCTAAACCTATAGCTGTTTGTGTTGGTTTCTCCATGCATGTTTTATAAGATTTCATGTGTGATGTATCTGCTTTTCAGTTATAACTTCTTCACTGTGTTTTAAACTCTGCTTTTATTACATTAACTTCAGTCCAACCCAAGCCAGCCACCAAATCAGCCAAGAGAACTAATCTCATGGAAAATATCACCGGAAAAGCCCGTAAGTACATGTCTTTGGCTCAGTTGAACAATTCAGACTTTTTACTGGGCAGCATCAGTTAGGTTTCCCCCCCTTGTTAAGCCATTACATGGCTTCCACTCTCCTCCCTCCTTCTCTGTCACTCCCCTCCTCTCTCCCTCTCTCGCCGAACACACGCGCGCTCTCCTTCCCTGGCAGACGTTTGGGTGCTGTCGCTCCAGCATCCCATCTCTTCCCTGTTTGCCGCTTCTTCCTCTTCGCTCTTCTCCACACAGACCAGGCGGAGTTTAGCAACAGAAACAAAAGAGGAAAAAGTGCTCGCAACGAGGTGAACCACAACAATGAGTCGGTCCTGACTAAAAACTGAGTGGATTAGCCAATCTATTCTGAGCTGTAATGAGATTACAGAGTCAGCTCTGACATGGGTCGTGGCGGCGTGGTACCTTTCGTTGAGCTCCTCGGGGAACATCGTCCCTGTCAGCAGTCTTCCCAACATGAAAATGGCGTTTTTGGTGCCGAAGATACCGCGGATGCCAGTGGAAAATAACAGACATTTGAATGCACGCTCACCTGTGCCGCTTTTGTGGCGCGCGGATTCCTAGAAGTAGTAGCAGAAGTAGTAGCAGCAGTAGCAGCGGCGGCGGTGGTTGGACTGGAAGAGGTCAACATGAAGTACCAGAAATATATAACGGTGATGCAGATGGCCATGGGAGTGACGGCTTCCAACAAAGACTGCCTCCCCACGAAGAGACAGCTGTGGTGAGTACAGAGAGAAGAGGAGGAGAAGGAGAAGGAGGGAAAGGTGCGCGTGTGGATGCGAGCGCGTGTCGGTGCGTTCGCGAAGAGAGTGACAAAGGTGATGGTGTCTTTAAATGTGTGAGCCTCCAAATGTTGCTTTGTTGTCATGAGAAGCTTTTCTGCCCGCGTGTGGTGCGAAGTTAAAGCTGAGCGGCTGTGTTGGCGGAAGTAGACGCCACCATCTCTCTCTTTTTGCCATCAACAACTGTTTCATATTCACGCCGGTGATGTCCACACAGGGCAGGCGCTGAGCCAGTGTCCACAGGGCTGGACAGCACCGTGGCTCTCGGTGCATTTGTGCGTGGCGCGTGTGAGAGTGTGTATGTTCCCCTTTTTGTGTTTTTCAATCTCACTTGGTGAGCTCTGTTGTGAGCTGATGGTGAGTTTTTTCGCGAGGGGGGTAAAGCAGAACAGGTGTGTTTACAATGTCAGCGCTCTGAAATGATTTCCCCACAACCTGCGTGCAACCAGTCTGCAGTCATCAAGCCCTTTATGGGGCAATCAGTTCAGCTTTAATGAAAACACAGCACTTAACTCAGTATCCCAACATCCAAATTTGGTCACACGGTGTCAGATTGTAGCAAAGGGACATTGACTGTTTGCTTATTTTCTTTTCATATGTAGCCTACTTTAGTGTCAACCAGCCAATATTTCACACATACAACACTTGGATTTCTTTTTCTATATTAAAGTTATTTTCATTTGAAAAGGATCAGGCAGACTTGGGATCAACAAGGTTTCTTTCTAAGATAATCCAGCCAAAACCAAGAGTCACAGTTTTCAACAGGTTACTCACAGATATCAGCTGCATAAAGAAAGTACAGAGACAATTACAAAATCCTAGAATACAAAGTATTTGTCTCTGTCATCAATTGTATCATACGAGTTATAGTACCTGTATGAATTGATCAAAGTTGGACATTTTGCTCTTCTCTTAAATGATCTAAGTGTGTGCAGATCATTGCAAGCAATGGGAGCAGAATGTTTTTTCCTCTCACTTCTCTAGCAGGGCCCTTTTTGGCCTCAAAAGATGGACATAAATCTATGTGAAGAGAAATTTGTAATCTGAATTAAATTTCTACAGTAATTTTAAATAAGAGAAAAAAGAAAAAGAGCCATTATTAAGAATTTCAAGACATTTAAAGCAATATGCAAGGTGATTGTTGAAATCAAAAATACATCCTGGAAAGAATGGGAGATTCCCAGTCGCATCCATGTTAGGCTTCTCTGTATGTGTCCTTGGAAAAGTCATATTGGAACAATATTCTGGGCAAAAGTCAAGGCAACAGTCCCACCATCAATTCAACCTGAAACAGAACAGCTGAAAAACTTAATAAGCTCGTAGAGTTGATGGAACACAAGCAACAATGAAAACAAGCAAAGAATAATTGTTGCATGGGTTCCATCTTTCATCTGCTCTCTGACAGGCATAAAAGTGCTTCAAGAAGATATAGAAGATATGCAGAAGCATCCCTCAAAGTCCATCGTAAAGGACTAGATTGTTTAAAGGATCCTTGACATCAGAATAATAGTGCCTCGGATAGATTTTATGGCGTGACATTCTCTAAATGAAGCCATTTAAAATCCTTTTATTTCTAGAAGCACCTATAAATTTGTTCCAGATCTTAAGGGGGGTGATTGATGGTGAGTTCACATTTTTTGTCATCATTCTCATAATTGCACCTAGTGACATGAAATACACACTGCATCTGCCAAAGAACCTGCTCTGTGGCAGGAATGCCATCCATCCATCTAAACATTTTGCTCAAGTCTGTTAATGTTCAGAAAAAATAGGAGAGATCCAATGTCAAGGGACATACCCTTGGATATCAAAAGGAGATGCCTCCTTCTTCTTCACTAACATGTTTCGGACATGTTGGGTTTTGTTTTTTTCAACCAACAGGTGTTTGTGACAACATATATATCTATTTTTAATTCCATCTTTAATGGGGTATTAATTTTTCAGAAACTATGTGCCGCAGCTGTCAAAAAGACTCCTGCCAAAGATACATTGATGCGTCCTTATTTATATCTTCTCCTAAAGAGCCTCATTTCTTCTTGCTCTTGTCTCCTCTGGGTGCATTTTAGGAACTAAGACATCCCTCAAGATATTGGGCTTAGATTGATTTCTGGATAACTGGCAGAAGGACAAAGGAGAGACGATACAAGGAGGCACAAATTAAAGAAATCAGAAGCTCCCTAATGGCTTTTTCTTGTGCATACACTTTGTGGTCATATGACCACCACCTAGTCTGCATTCCTGGCTATTGCTCATTCTAAAAATACAAAGTTTAATGCAGTGATTCTCAACTGGTGGGTCCCGACCCAAAAGTGGGTCGCAGACCCGTTTTAAGCGGGTCGCGGGCCATCACTTTTATCAGGCTTTTATCATCTTAAAAACATCGCCAGAGTTCGCCCATTTCTCTCTCTTGCCAGCACGGAGGTGCTGATGCATGCTTTTACTTCTAGTAGATTAGATTACTGTAATGCCCTGCTCTCTGGTCTTCCTAAGAAGAGTACCTGCAGCTTACAGTTACTCCAGAACTCAGCGGCACGAGTTCTGACAAGGACCAGAGGGCGGGAACACATTACACCGGTTTTAAAATCGCTGCATTGGCTCCCCGTGCGTTTCAGGATTGATTTTAAGGTTCTCTTACTTGTTTATAAATGTCTTAATGGTCTTGGGTTTTCTTATTTATCTGACCTGCTTTTAGACTATAAACCCTCGTGGACCCTCAGGTCCTCTGGCACCGGCCTTTTGGTCGTTCCTAGGGTGAGGACCAAAACACACGGCGAGGCCTCGTTCCAACATTATGGCCCTCGTCTATGGAACGGCCTGCCAGGGGGCCTCAGGGCTGCAGAGACTGTTGATGCTTTTAAAAAGAGACTCAAGACTTATCTTTTTAACTTAGCTTTTAATTGACCTTCTTAATCATTAAGTTATTCAGCTATCAATATTATTCGTTTATCTATTCAGTCATTTTAATTCCTTCATTTATCTATTTTGTCTATTTTCATCACTTATCATTTTTTATCCTGGTCCTAAAATCGACCTTTTAAAATAAATAATTTTTCTTTTATTGTTCTTATTACTTTGGTTTATTTTACATCTTTTATCTTTTTTATCCTCTAGCTCCAGTGTTCCCTCATGGGG